>JAAAKG020000001.1:2263682-2283228 GCA_010014905.2 Druon quercuslanigerum | reverse complement strand
AGAGAAAATAAGTAGGGGCTTTGCACGTTGATGTATTATTTTTTCTTTTGTTTTTTATATTTTTTACATTTTGAATGGAGACATTTAATAGTGCAGTAACCTGAATTTTCGCATAAACATCAAAATGAGGTGAAAAACTTTTTGCTTTAAAAGTTTTAAGGAAACTATTCCCATGATTTTCATATTTTTTCATTTAATTAGTGTAGAAAGAAAAAAGGAATATTTCAGATAACTACTTAAGTAAAAGTGAAGAAAATCTTTTGGCATCTGAAAACTATTATTATTAAAAGTTTTTGAACTTAAAATTTATAGTTTTTAAAAATCTATAAAAAATGAGAAAACTCATGTGCTCATATGTAAATAAAATATTTGCGTGGTATATAAACATTGTAGGTTAATTTAGATATTGAAAATTTAGTTTTTAATTTCAATCGAGTTTTTAAAAAGCATATATTTCATAGCTAATCTAACGTCACTATAAGTTTTTTTTTAATTAAACTTTTTATATTTTGAAGGAAGTTTGCCATTTTTTAAAGATTGTAGTTGAAAAATTTATCTAAACTAAGTTTGATTGATTGGGTTGTTTTTCATGTAGATAGAGCCTTTCTTCCAAAGTACGTAAAAAATGTGGACATTCTTAAATTGATAGTTTATAAATTACTTAAAGTGGCTGGTTTTATCCAGAATCTAGAAACAATTAAGGCTTGAATTGATTCCACATTTTTGGAAAAGTTTTGAGTAATTTTTCCTATCAATTTAGAGAATTTAGGGTCATCCGAATTTACCCTATCATGTCCGAAATCATCCCGTTTAACGTTACTAGAATAATTGAGACATTGCTCGTCTTTTTGAAACAGGTTTCAAAAGCTTTTTATTCACGTACAATACCTCGTCTCGTACTTGAGTTATTTATGATTGCATCTTATTTGTTTTCTAGGACGTTTACATCCGTTTATGACAGTAAGTGCACTGAGCTATTAGGTTATTATCGCCCGTTTGTTACATTGAGAGAACTTGCGGTTTCTTGTTTAAGTGGATCGTTTGAACTAAAAGCGATCTAAAGGTTTCCTTCCTGCGCGATATATTAGCTTATACCTTACATAAACTATTAAAGATATAAGACGAAGGGAAATCGCTTCATAATTTTGTATACTTAAATAATTGAATATTGAGAATGATATTACCACTTCCGTTTGGATGTGATATCAACACTTTATGATTTTACAAGTACTCCTGAAACCACCACCACATGATTAAATAATTTTCTTTTGATTGAACTCACAATTAAGAAAAATAGTTTATAAAGCTTGTACACCTAATAAATTACATGTCATTCAGTTATCTTGCCATCTAATCTAAATCATAATCATCAGTAGAAGCAGCAAATCGAGGCATGTTATTTAATCAGCAGGAAATTGCGTTGAATTTAATCTTGAAGTAAAAAAAAAAATGAGAGAGAGAAAGATATATATTATAGTTGGTGATGATTTCGATCGAGGGAGTCAGATTGAGGGAAGTTGGATCGACCCTGAGGTCGATCCTTTCGACGTTGATTTGATCCCAGGTGTTGTCCGGTAATTAATCGAAGGTTTAGGGTTCGTGGTCAGGCGGCGAAAGTAAAAACCTGAAAGGAAGCCCAGGAGACAGGACCCGCGGGCGTTACGAGTCCCGACCGACACAGGAACATGGTACTCATTCAATTATGACGCTGACACCAACCACATCGATCTTACCGCCGGCGCTATGTTACTCTGTGCTTTTTAGCTCTATTGCCTCTTCCTCCCTCTTCCGGAAGTGAACTGTCTTCTTTCATTTTCTTCTTTCATAAACAAAATTGCTCGAAGTATAAAACTAAAAAAGTACATTTTTGAGAAGGAGCGTCATAAAAAAAATATAGGAATGCTTCAACAGTGCAATATAAAAACATCCTTCTCAAATTCCTTTGATTCATGGTACCACGATCATGCTTTCGAGTTTGAAAATACAATCATTCTAGATAGAAGCAAAAAGTAGAAAAAACGTTTAGTCTTGAAAATGATGGACATAGGAATTATTTTGGAATTCCAACTACCGTTAGTGCAAATTAATGGATTGTTCAAAATTTTAATTAAAAAGATTAAAAAGTCAGAAGCAAAATTAATATTCCATAACATTAGACAGTAAGGGTTGCCAGCATAGTCCCTTTTCTTTGTCAAATCACTTTTTGTCACTTCTATAAGATAGAGTCAATATAGTTACTTTTTAAAATTAAAATATCATTTTGTTCATTTCTTCCAATAAATTAAAACAGAGAACCTAAGAATTTTTTAATAATTTGATTGCATTTTCTTTTAATTTCTCTGAATTCTTTGAAATTCCCTTGAAATACACTGAATCTACTTTTGAATTCAGCTTAAATTCTTATGGAATTTATCAGATTCTTGTTATTAATTAAATTTTCTCCCATTTATCTGAATTAAATGGCATGTTGTAGGATTTCGAAAATTTTGTTTTTTTTCACCTGACTTATTTTTTGTTTATCTTGATATGGTATGAATTCCATATCGTGTTCTCTTGAGTATCCTTGAATTCTACTCAATGCACTTCTATTTCACTGAAATAGACAAAATATTTGGATTTTTCGATTTTTTTCCACTTCTTTTAAATTCACATGAAATTCTCATTAAACTGTCCTGAATTCTTTTGACTTCTCCTTCATTTTCTTAACTCTTTTTTATTTACTCTTTATTCTTTTGAACTCATTTGGAATTCTTCTAAGTTTACTTAATTTTACTGAATTTATTGAAATTTTTTGTATAGTTTTTTTTAATTCACCCTGAATGCTTTTAGACTTGGCTTGAGTTCCTACAGATAATTCATCAAATTCTTTTGTAAATTCCTTAAATTTTCTCAATTGATTACAATAAATTAAATTAGTTTAATACAGTTTTCGTAATACTTGTTTATTGTTTTAAATGCACTTGATTTTTTTAATTGGCCATGAATTTTCATAAATTCCACAGAATTCTTCTCATTTTCCTTGCATTTATCTGAATTCCATGGAATTTTATTTAATTCTCTGGTTTTTTTAATTCTCACTTAAATTGACCCTAAATTCTGCTTACTCCTATTTTACTCAATTCCAAGGGCATTTTTTGATTTCGTATATTTTGTTACATTATTTTTTATTAATTCTTGTGAATTTTATGAAAGTATCTTCAATTTTCATAAATTCTTCCAAATTTACTACATTTTTATCCTGTATTCTTAAAAAATTTAATTCCTTGGAATTCTCTTGATTTTTTTAACTTTGACTGCATTCTTCTGAATTCACTTGAATTCTTAGTAATTTAATCAAATTCTTTTGTGATCCCTGGAATTCTTATAAATTTACTATAATTTTACTGAAATTCGTGAAATATTTGGGATTTTTTAACTCTTTTCAATGCACATGGATTTTTATGAATTTCATCGAAATCATTCTGATTAATTTCATCAAATCTTTTTAAAATCTTTTTAATTAAAAAAAACATTCGTCACATTTGGTCACTTCTTCGCTTTCATAGGTTCGGTAAAAACTTTACATAGTGCGTTGAGAAAAAGTGCAAGTGGACTACGGAAAATAGGTGCAGTAAAAAATAAAAAATAAATAAATAAAACAGCCCTAAAGTTTTAATGTTAAAAATTCATTTTAAAAAAGAATAGAAAATTGAAAAGTAGAATATACCAAATTTAGGGTACAATTTTTTTTTAAATGTCATTCTTATTTTTATGTTTCAATTTTTTACATGTTCTTATGCTGATTGCGTATTGAGCGTTTCAAGCGTATTAGGGTTCGAAATTTACTTTGTTAGGCGCTGATTATAAAAGAACATGCATTTTAATATTGTTTGGCGGTTTTTATTATGATTTGTAAAATAATTCTCAATAAAAAAAATTACCAAAAAAGAAATAGGTTTAGGGTCAAACGTGCACAGATGTGTACCAAAAACCTATACCAAACATGTAACATTCTAGAAAAAATCAGTGAAAAGATCCCATGTATGGAGCCAAATGTCTGATGGAAATTTAAATCCTCTTTATCATTTACGGACGCCAAAATTATAAAATAATTAATTAGTATTAAAGAGAGGTTCATAAATTATGTACGTTTCCTGAAAAATAAAAGATCTGTTGAGTACAATGTGAAACGTGAATATGTTATTCCACAATGTTAATACTGATTAAAACAATCGTTAGGATATAAAAAATCGATATGCAAGGAATTTAGAAGGGTAAAATGTAGCATGCTCATGACGTTGTCGATACAAATTTCGTCCTCTCTGCCTATAATTTTTGCAGGCGTGTTTACGCTTCATCCTGCTAAATTGAATTTTGTCCTGGGGCAAAAGAGGGAATGGAACTGGGATCGCGTTTGTTTACCCGAAAACAGATGGCGCGACCGTGAAGCGCCCGGGGATGTAGCGAAAATTGGGGCGATCCTAATCCTTTCGGTGTGGGATCAGAAAAAGTATGCGAACCGCTTCAACAATCTCACCTGGTACTGACCCCAATCGACTTTATTCTTTCATCCAATTTCGATTCTTAACTTCATTCATCAAAATTGTTATCTTTTAACTACATCAGAAAAAAAGAAGACTTAAATTCAGATCTGGACACTCAATGCTATATCGAAACTCAAGCTTCATTCAGCCATACTATTCTCATTCTTCGTTTGAAAAGTAGCCTTCACAAAAAAACCGATGAAAACCGTGCTATTTTCGCCTTACTCTGCCGTGTCTTGGTAACAATTGAATATAAAACACTTAAATTTTAGTAGTTTTTAACTAATATTTCTAGGAGCCCGGTTGATGGAAGTGCGTGCGAGGTCACAGGAGGATGGGTATTGTTAAATGCTCAAACTATTCAGAAGCTTTGAGCGAGGTTTTTGTTGCTTCTTTCTATATAGATAGAGGCAAAACCAATGAGGCTCCTAGCAATAATAATTAAAAACCAATAAATTGTAACTTCTTTATGGTTAATTATTACTCTATTATATCCGCTGATGACTGAACCCCTTATTTTTCCCACACCTCTTGATATCAATGTTAACAACCATAATAATATAGTTTCCTATCTATTCCATTATTGAAATTCTGCACACAAACGAAAATTTGCATAAAATTTTATCCTTTTTTTTATGCAATCGATTTAGCAGAGCACACATTCTATTATCCGTCGATGATGTGTGACAAGCTTGGAGCTGACACATTTGAATATATTTCGAAATGTCCAAGAATGTCGCGAACGAAACAAGAGGCGCGGAATTTGGAAAAGCCGCGGAACACAAAGCGGAATGTAGTCACATCTGCAGCTTTTCTCATGCGGCGGTTCTCAGTTTACATTGCGCGTCGGAGTGAGACGGAAAATCATGATTGCTCCAGGGTACTCACATATAACCACGAGACAGAGGGACAGAGACAGAGACATAGGTACATATACATTAGTATTACACGCATATGTTACAGGGTAGCTATAAGCATTTGCCCTCTCGACATTGGTCCATCGTAGAATACATAACATATGCACAACCACTTATTGATGTCGTACAGTTTCACCCAGAGGCTCGCCATAAATAATCAATAATTTTATAATTACAATTGACGCATAACCAGTACATCTAAAAATGTATTCGATAATAACCAATAATCAGCGATAATAATAGGTTGTTATTTCACTTTTTTATTCTATTTTAAATATTAACCTGGTTGGAGTTGTCTTTAATTCCAATAGGAACTTACAAATTGTGAAGAGAGTTCCAATATCAGAAGAACAAAACTCTATCTCAAAACATGTATATTGAAAGGATATATAAGTCGGAACGTATGCATTTAAAGATTCTATTTTAAAGTTTTGTGTTCCCAACACAATTTAGATGGTTTTCTAAAGCTTTGTGGGTTCAATAGCCGAGATAGGACCTTTTTAAGTTGCACTTTCAGAAATTGAGTCTTCTTATTTAGACAGGTGTCTTTTTAATAAAATATTTGCAATTGGTCCCGCAATTTTAGAGAAAGTTCTGAACATTTTGAACTATTATCGGAACCTTCCCACTATTATACGTACATAATTGAAACGAATTTCACTTTTACATATGAATTCGCGTTAACCGGTAGTTACTCACAGACTATGCACACAGCCAAGCGTCATTTAATGATCGTTTCAGTCAGAACCCTTGCATTCGAATGAGGGAACAAGAGGTTTGGCGATCGGTGCTAAATGTACGTAGGGACGTTATATCAAATATGTGGTTATTCTGTGAACGAATACCCCTACATTGTATAGTAACGCATATATCTTTGCAAGTCGAGCGTCCACTCAATGTAACCCTCGTTACATAAGCAACCAGATATGCTATTGGATGAAAATGCGTTTGCCCTTTGGTTTCCGTCCACGTACAAACCCTACACAAGGCATTGTATAATATGCAATTATTTCTCTAGTTATTAGCTCCAGCCAACTTGCCATTTGATTTGAGATGTAGTTTTGTAAAATGAAAAGCATGTAATTCACAATATGTTCTAAAGTCTCTGAAAGATTCCGGAAACAAAAGTATAATGTAACTGCATAAACCTTTCATCACACGTTTCGTAAAATTTGAAATTTAGTTTCGGTTCAATTTTATAAGTCTATACACGAATGTGAGTTACAAACTGAATTCGTGGTCGAGGAAGAGGGAAAGTGACAACATTTATTCACAGAGGGAAATGAGCAATTTCGGAGATTTACAAACAAATTTGTGCAATCTAATTTAAATTATTTCTGGTGATCATCCCTTTCAATTCTATTACACTTTTCCGTCTGCCATCCTCAAAAGTTTACTTTTTCTAGCCTGCAGATAATATCTTCAGTATATAAAATTTACCTCTTTTTTCCTGGTTTGTAACTTATACGTAAAAAAGTCTAATATAACATCTGATTATAATCTAGTTTGTGCAGACCTGAACCAGTTGTGCGCTGTAATATTTAAGTCCAATTACTCGCTTACTGCGAATCCAGACACAACTTTATGGTTAGACTGGTCAGAATCAGGTGTACCTGTTATATACGATACAGCTCATCGTCTTATTTTATCCGGCGACTTTGTTTATAGCATTTATGGTTATTTACGATTTAAGGTACTCCACTTCAACTATATAGGAGGCGTAAGAAAAAAATATTTGCCTCTGCTGCTGAATTGATCTTCTTAGAACCGGATGATCTATTATTTTCCAATTAAAGTTTTAGCATGCTCTTTTTTAAACAGCCTGAAACTCATTCCAATAAATATTTCAGTTTTATTCCAATTTAAAAATCAATTTCTAAAAACTAACTCTATACAATTTCTAATTAGGATTTCAATCCAAGTCTGATAACAATGTGGAGAAAATTTTCAGTGTTAGGAGATGGAGCACGTATCGATATTCATTTTGCATCTTCGTATAGAAGCTCCAGGCAGCACCTTCTGGCCCGGTTAATAATTCAATTCATTCCACGTTGGTAACTCTCCTCGGTTGAGCCGCGCGGGTCTCGTGTCTCCTAAGGTACATCGATTTCCTCATACCTTCGTCCACATTCGCATACACCTCAGACAAAGAGACCTAGATAGACGGAAGCCTGCCCCGTACACGCGGAATAGCGCACGCGGAAGGAATGGAAACGCTGCCGGCGGCCATTTTGTAAGCTCTTCCCGTAGGAATCGATGTGACGTCGCCCCAGGGGCGCTTGCGCTGCAGGCAACCCTCCTTTCGTCCCCCGTATTCCCCTCACCAACCACCCTCCCCTAAGCTCTTTCTCCTCATCCTCTTCCGATCAATTCTAACATCCAGCTACCACCACCAACGCACTGGCGTGCCACCGTAATTTTTCCTCTGGCTACAAACTCGAAAAGGCCTCCTCTCATCAATTCGACTGAATTGTATGAATAAACGTACGCCAATTTCCTATAATGCAACTGTCTGTTAATGCGTTACAACCACCCCTAGCTAAAGACAATTTGCAGTAGATAAATAAACATTCACATTTAATTTAGTAAGAATACCCTTGGCGATAGGAAGTACATCATAAATCCCATCAAGTATAAATCGCAGCTCTCTATCTATTCCTTCGCTTGAGTACATCCGGAACGTTCTCTTTGAAGTATCGCCAGCACAATGTTCTCAATACCTAACTAACGTCAGTCCATGCATGCTAAAAAATAAGACTCTTTCATGATCGACGATATAATTTCAAATTACGATTCCACCACGATCTCGCGCCGTAATAAAAAATCCGTGGTCGTTTGTCGGAGGAGTGGGTTAGGGAGATGAGGCAAAGGGGTGGGTAGTGCATCTGCATTTTCGTCTTTGGTGAAGGGCAACGAAAATTTATAACGTCGGTAATCGTAGCAGGGCGGGCACGCACCTGGGTACTAGGGTACTGGCACGTTATTATGATTAGCTACTTTCGTCTGGCCGAGTGCTGGAGATACCGATGGGATACGCGATACGCGATGCACACCTCGGATTACAGTTGAGATGATCTTCATGTGGATGCCTCAGGCCGTCGTCAGGTACCTACCCTACCCACCTCCTACCAAGGCATACTTCATTTATTATGACTGTGATCATCGATTATGCACCGACATCTTTCTCTCTTTTTCTCTTCTCCTCTCTCCCCAGCCTCCTCCCCTCCTATACGGACCTCTGCATCGTCTTCTGCGTCTCTTCTTCTTTTGTTTTTCTCTTCTTCCTTTTCCCGCTTCTCTTACTGGTATATACTCGCGTTATATCCTTTGCCGAAGTTGGCGAGGTGGATTACGCTCTGGGGGAAGAACGAAGAATGCTGCTGGGTCTGATGAGGGTGTCTGGAAAGATCCGTTGCGAATTTTCAAAAGGGCTCATCCTGTCTCTCTTTCGCACCACACTCCAATCTTTCTCTTTCCTGCCTCTTCTTTATTTTTTCTCGTACTCCTTTAGGAATGCTTCCAGCGTGTTTTACATACTGGACGCGCGTAGTGTGCCGCCGGGATAACGATCTAGATTTTCGGCGATGGCCGCTCGCGAATCATCATTTTTGCGTGCTATATGTCGCGTAAGAATCATCGTCAATCTGATTGCCGTAACCGATATTGTCTTCTGTCGCCATGCTTTCCTTGGCATCTTTGAAAAAAAGAGTTTTTAATCAAACCTCGAAAACCCTGAATGTAAATTAAATAAATTGTTCGTAGTCTTTAATGAGATAACCAGAGGAAGAAATCAGGAGGAGAAGCTACAGTCCCGCAAACTAGTATATTCGTTAAATTTGTTTTCTCCCAAAAAGTCTTGACGACTCCCCTAAGGGTGAGAAACGTTTCTAGCTCCTGGTGATTGGAAGTCACCCCTCAGGCAGAGAGGAAGCAGGACTTGAGCGCGTGCGCGGAAGCTGCGATCCCCTATGCTTTAGGGTTAGCTGCGGTCCTCCCTGCGGCCAAACAACCTAGGATGACACGCCCCGGGCTACCAGATCAATAAGATACCTTACACTATACCTACGCATCTACCTACCAACCTACCTGACTTTCCGCCTCCCTACATCTTTGGTTACGCCCTGTAACACAATTCAAAATCAAAATACTGTCGACCCCCATAGAAGAGAAAAAAATAGGCGTTGCTACTGTTGACCCTTTCCCAAATAGATCATCTTAAATGTCTTTAAAGGCCTTGGGAATTCCCTGCGTACCCATGGTATAGATTAGAGTTGAGCCCACCGTCAACCAGGGCTATTATGGTACAGTTTGGGGTAAATACGGGACATTTATATTCTATAAGTAGGATGTATACAGCAAAACCACAAAAATGAAATGTTAGGTGTAGTAATACCCTAACATAAGATCATAACATCAGCTGTAGGATATCAAAATAGACTTGGTTGACAGCATAAAAAAAGGATAATCCAGATTTTTGAAAATTGAAGATCTGTTTTAAGTATCTTTATTGTCATCTAACAATCTATGATGAAGAAATAAAAAACTTAATTAGGGTGGGCATTTGTTAATATTTCAAATATTTTGTTTCTTGTTGATAATTTCTTTAAGTTATACCAGAGGATATATCACTTTTTAACACAATCGGACCATAATTTTGAAGGTTTTTGCCAATTTCCTTTGCACATGACAACTTTTTCAAACCAAGAAACATTAGGGTTCCTTCATTTAAACTTAGATTTAGATTAAAAACAAATTATCTCCTCGGGTAATAATATTTGTTCTTCATTTTATCTTGAATGTCTTAAATTTGTCTTTAAGGTCATGATCTGCTAAGTATTAAAATTTTCCAATCGATAAAACTTGTAATTTTGTAATAATTGATTTTCAAATAAAAAAATCAGAACCTGTCGATCTCCACAGCTACAAGCGTAAAAAATTGTTCATAAAAATATTTAAACTGTCAACTATTATAAGTATCTATAGTTAACTGTTGGAGACAGGAAAAAATTGGCAACATTTTTTTATTTGCCATCCAAAGAACGTAAGTATTGCAGATAAACAAAATTATTAATGCATCACAAATAAATGCTAGGAAAATAAACAATATAAACATTCTGTAAAATTAAAAGCGGATTAATGATGACCCTTCAAGGCTTGTCTTTGAGTCATAATTCTCGCAGGTTCTTTGAACGTCAAATAATCTTGTCTCAGGACATAAATTTTTCTTTTTAAAGGGGAATCTTATGTGCCTGCAAATTAGGGTATATTTGGCGATTTTTTTGGAGATGAAAATTATAAAGAATCTTTTTAAAACTTTTGTGGTTTATTAAGGCACTTTTGAAGTATCAAACAAAAGTATTTAAGCTTCATACATTAATAACGTTTCGATTTATAAGGGCGAATGTCCGACATTTCCATATTCAATAGGTCAATTTGCCATATTTCTAGCTTTTCACATATGATTCTAAAATAAACAAATCAAGCTTGAAATTTTAAAATCTTCTAGAAGATTTTAAAATTTTAGATCCTTAGTTAGTCGGTGAACCAAAAAAATATCGAAAAATATTAATATTTCTGAAAATGGCGGCCATTTAAAAAAAAAACTATTTTTACCCAAACATTTGCTAGAATTCGGTTTAAAAAAAAAAAGTTTAAAAAAATTTTTTAATTTGGAGTGGTTCATTGAATAATATAAAAACATTTCAGCAATCTGTATACGCAAGTTCTAGTTGATCGGTCCAATACTTTTCCAGCTATGAGTCGGGAAATTTTGAAAAAGGTGAAACTGAGAAAAACGTGTTTAAAGATTTACATATGTGACAATTGTCTTACGGGATCCAATCTTTACTCGGCCATTCCGGGAGCATAAATTTAGTTAACTTCTTTTTCGTGGATCTGGTTTATTTCCAAAATCATATGTTTTCGGTATTGCTGATTGACTACGATTATTTTACTTGCGCGTGGCTAGAAACTTGACCTAATGTGGGTTGGATCATGGCCCAACCGGCAGTGCGCTGTTTCGGGAAAAGGGGCTCAGCTAGGGTTCTTGGATTTTCCCTGTTTGTTTCTGGGATGCCAAGCTATCCTTTAAGCAAAAAAAAAAATCGATTTTTTGGACCCGCTACAAGCGATTCCCCCCTTAAGTCGAAAATATTCTTCTGAGGACATCTAAAAAAATTGTCTGTTTCCGTATCATGAACTTGATATACTGCCTAACTTAAAATTGACTTGAATTAGTCTTTACCTAAGATAAAATGAAGATCAAATATTTGTGGCCGGGCGAGTATATTTGGAAAGATGTTCTTGATTTTCACAATTGAAATAACATGGGTCATTTTAAAATGATACTGAAAACTCTAATAAATTGCATCTAGTTAAGCTAATAAAAATGTATATAGGAAGCGCAACGTCTTTGACGTAAGTTTTTACCACACCTATAATAAGGACCATAACTTACGCAATGTCTCTTTAAATCTGAATCAGCGATAAGTATACCGCTAATTCAAATCAGTCTATATTCACGCTGCTAAAACAGCGAAATTTAGCTGCTAATCAGAAAAGTTTCACTGATTAACAGCTAAATTTCACTGATTTGCCAGCTTATATACGCTGACTTGAATTAGCGGCCACTAATTACCGGTATACTTATCGCTGATTCAGATTTAGAGAGATGGCAGAACATTATTCTGAGCTATCAGTAAGTTCTTATCTCAAACTGTTTTTATTTAATTCTGTATTAAAATATAAATTTTAGAGATGCCCGTAAATGTTTTTTACTTCTTCATTTTAACCTAAGTTTTCAGTGTAATATTATATTTTTCATTTTGAACTTGAGGGTGTAATACCTTAATATTAGCCATCATTTTTATTTTGTTTGAGAGCCAAATAATCTTTAAAATGTAGCGTAATAAGAAAGAATGAATTTTCCAGTGTATTTGATACATTAGCAAAAATTTTTTTTTTTTGTACTACAATCAAACTCCAAAAGTCATTTTTCAAAACTTTCCCTTTTTTATTGTATTTGGAGAAGATTGAAAAACTGTTATAGGCTGGCTTTAAATGAAAAAGTGAATATGCTTACTATTTATGAATAAATTTTTGTGTTTTTTTTTCATATTTATTTTCAAAGACGGTCGGTTGGATTATCCCAATTTGATATACTTATATAATGCAACAAATAACACAATGTATTCAATTAGCCAATTTGACAAGCAATGAATACTTTTTTGATTGTAGTTAAATGAAAAATTTTAATATACTTTTTACTTGGAAATTCCCATATAAAAATAAAATGAAAATTCACGAAATAAAATATATAAATGGATTGAAAGAAAAATATAATTGATAATTGGATGACAAAATACGTACCACATACATCAATGTTTTGGTTTTACTTCATTTGCAACAAAAATGGAATTAAAACGGTTGATTAAAGTGGTTTCCTAAATAATGTACACGCGCGATTTTACATCACCCTGACGCGAAATGTGATGCACTTTTCTTCTAATTTATTATTGAAAATTAAGAAAGGTTTAATAAAAAAACGTAAATTAAATTTTAGTAAAATGGGGTACATTTATTATAGTACAGCTACTTGTCAAAAATTTTAGTGATCGATCTTGGCATTCTGAGCATCTTTTCAGTCGCGCTAACTTTTCATCTTAAAAATCGAGCAATTAACTTTATTGCCTTAATTTGAGCATAATTTCACATCATATAAGCAATAATATATGTTCTAAAACTAACACCACTTATCATCAATGCGTAAATTTTTGTAAAGACGCATCCAATTTTCTGGCCCTATACTTCTGTATTTTTGAAATCAATCATAAATAACCAAATCAATAGTTGAGATAATTTCAGAAACAAAAAGCGAGGTGGAAAAAGGAACTGTTCTGGGAATCTGTATAGAACCTTGGGAAATCCTTTTCTCAAAGGGGCCTTCTTTAATGGTTCAAAAAACACATGAAGCAATTAAGTGAATGCGTAGGATAAGGACTCATTGCGAATACTCGAACGAGAAGTTCCAGTTTAGCGATGATAATGCCATGATAGTAAGTCTTTACGAAGATGTATAAAATTATGTTTCTTCGTTTGCGAATTATCGTTTCCTCGAAAGGATTTAAAAGAAACCCTTTTTGCTCGTTTAAAGTTGAAACTTTTAACCAACAGGCTCATGAAAACGCGTGGTTGAGTCATTTGGAACGATACTGAAAATTGTGAGTATCGTTGAACAATAGGTAGAGGGATCATTTCTAATAACGAGGTCCGAACCAATAACAATAACGAGCGGAAAAGGCTCGTACCTGATTTCTACTTGCGGCGATATTAAACGCTTCTCGCGGGAGGAGCACTATATTACTCCTCCTATTTTATATAATTGCACTTAAACTTAAAGTTATCAAGAAATGTTTGGTTCAATATAAAAAGGAATGACTTTCAATTTTCAAAATTACGTGCCGTCTGGGCGAAGTTGGAGCAATTTAATGCTAATTGCGGTTGCCTGTGGTATAAATGTCCGAGATAATATCGCGTTATGTAACGAATAGGAAATAAAAAAGTATTCATTTTTTATGTTCTCATCGGTCGGATATGCACTAAACTAGTTTGATAATTGAATGTTGTATGTTTCTGTTTCTGTTTTCTATGCGCGGGCGATAGAATTCGCGGAACACATCATGCGATTTTGAGAAGAGAAAGAGACAACAAGAAGAGGTTAGCCTGCAGTCGCCGGGTTCAGTGGCGACCTGCTCGTTAAAAGGCTCCCCTTCCAATTTTGTTAGGTCAATCGCAAATTTTCTTGTAAGCTCGCGTGTATGCCCTGGGCCATCACGATCTGGACTTAACTGCAGCGTTCAAATAACCGATTCGAAAATTCCTCGTAAAAGCAATTTCATCGACGAAATTCTTTTCGCGCCCTTGCACAGGGCACCTTGGTGCACCTTCTCTATTTTGAAGAGTCACTCTTTTGATTCTATGCCTCAAGCCAAACGAATCCAAACAAGTGGGACTTTGTACATCAAAATATTATTATTTAGAACTGCAGATCTCTATATTCTATTGAAAAATAGAGAATTAGTAATTATACATGGAGGTATTTAGTTAAGTATTGATGACTATATAAGTGAATATGATCTCTCTGCAATTGCACATTATCCCAATTGCACAGATTTCATAACTTTGAAGTGGCGTTTTTTGGTGAAATTGGTGAAACTTCGAAACATAGTTGTGATTTTAACATATTTTTTCATGTTTTTGCAGATTTTTAGTTATTAAATTAGTATTGGAATTATTTAATGAGTCATTAACACGTCACTGTTTTGATTGCAAAGTCGAAGAAGTAGTAAAATTATCTTGTGTTTACAACGTAATTCTGAAACTATGTTCACAATTACATAAAGAAAATAAAGGCTTAAGTCAAGTGCGTGTGTAGGCGCCTGGTATTAGTTTCTTCTATTACTTTTCCCCTGGGATTTCATGTAAGTGTCGGAAGGTTTGCAGGCATAAGGTCCCCATTACCACTGAAGTATGTATGTTTAAATACGATCGTTAAAATGTTACGTGTGATTACCAGACGTATATTCTTGCGGGTTTTCTACCTACCCCGGAGCAACTTACTCAATTATTTGTATACCTCACGGACATTAGATGTCGAACACTTCGAGAATAAACATAAAAATGTCCAATCAGATGACACTAAAATCCGAAACTTTATTTCGGATCCAAAACTGTCAACTGGGAATCAAAATTTAATTTCAAGCAACAAAAGTCCGATCACTGAAGATCAAAGACTTAAACTGAAAAAACTGAAGAAGCATCCAAACTCTTCCAAATTTGATGGCAAGTTTGACTACTAAAAAGGAGTGGCTTGTTTTCGGTAGACGATTAGGGATTTCATTGATTCGTTTCTTGTCTAGCCAGCCAATCGAAAATCTGCCCTGGGTCACCACCCCTCGGGGAAGGGTCGTTCACATGGGATGGGTTTTCATGGTGATGGACCCCACTAAAACGCAAAGGCTGGCTTGCATCAGATGGTTGCTACAAATAGGAAGTGTCGATATTTAACAAGTTCCAATCCAAAAGCGATTTACTATTCTCATATCTGTCTACTCTACTTTTGCACTCTTCGAAAAGTATCTCGCTCGAAGATAAACCAATTTTTGGATCACTGAGGTACCAGATTTGAAAGTCCGTTCATCCCCGACGGCTTATCTTCCGCGACCCCATCAAGTTCCTGCATAGTTTCGAGTTATCGTTCCAAGTTGGAGAGAAGCTCCATCGACAGGCAAAAGAGAAGAAATCCGAGCTCGTGCTTTATCTCTGAAGTAAGATCCGCGGAGGTTATCGAGCGGTTATCTAGAAGCGGTGGAGAGTTGAACCAATCGGGTGGAAGACTGGGCGTCGCCAAGGCCTCGAACGGCCCCACAATTCGAGGCTTCATTGGTCCCCGATAGAGCGTGAAGAACCAATCGGCGTGTAGGCTGGAGTAATCGGGCCTTAAGGCCGCTCCCAGTTCCCCCTTGAGTTCTCCGGCACGTCTTTCTGGTAGCTAAGGCCCTGCGGGCGCAGTAACCCTCGAGTCTTCCTGTACGACGGTTAAGACGAACCCATACACAAAGGACAAGATATCGGAAACAATATCCTACGTAACTCGATATATCCTTGGCCCAAGTCGCGATTTTTTCCCCGGGGGCTTTGTGAGCGTTCGACCCCAGTCGTTTGTCAAGTCGGAATTTGCATAAGCATCTTCAAAATCGAAAAAGTGATTGAAGAAAAAACCCTTCCGTCGGGGGGTTTTGTGAGTGCTTGTCTCTGGGAAGGATTATAAGGACACTCTTTGGATTATCGCAGTGAGTTTTATCAAAGTATTGCAAGTCGTGAGTTTTGTTATTCGAAATCAAAGCTGAAAGGATTTCGATAGTGATACGTGATTGGTAGTGAAGACTCTAGTTTTCGAAGCGGTTTCAGTGTCAAAGTGCGGACTTTTGTTGAGAGATGGGTCAACGTGATTCGTAAGTTTCTTGTTTTTGCCGATCATCGATAGAGGATTTGATTTCCGTCAAGATTCTTTCAACCAGCCAAATGCCCAACCTGGACTACTACAACACCGCGAGAATGCACCAGATGGTAAACTCTTTTCAAAATAGTTGTATTCTTGATATTTCAATTAATTTCTGCAATTATTTTGTCTCGCGAGGTGCAGTACAAGATTGCGTAAAATGTATAGTTTCTCTTTAAGATTATTACAGATGAAAATGGAAAAGTCGATCAGAGGAGTTAGAATTTAGAATAGTTGAAGTAGTAAGAGCTATTTGACCTAATCGACTGATTGTAATATTCTTGAACGGTGTAAACAGGACAGTATCCGCGGGGCTCACATAAGTGAAAATAGACACGTTAGCCTTATGGAATATAAATTCGCAATATTGAGTAGTAAATCACCGAGAATTTCTTCGTAGTCGTTCGCGTACAGCAACCGCAGACGCCGTAATGACAGGCTTTAAGCGCAACTCGTAAAATCCTGGCACAATGGAATCATTCTTGCACATTCACCCCTAGGTACACGAGAGATGGGTCTGTACAGTGCACAGGCATGCGTAAGAGTACTTACGAGCACACGCCTTTGGCGCTAAAAGGGAAGTTGATATCCTTTTTAGACGATTTGAGATGACGAGAAGTCTTAAATAAGAAATGCATACTTTCAGTTTTAATGTGTCTTTAATGGAATGCCAAGTTAATTCTAGGTGATGGATGAGCGTATTTGTTATGTTCCTTTTAACTACGTCTATGATAGTTGTAAATTATTATTATGTGAATATTACGCTGGTTGAGATTGATCCGTTTGAATGGTTCAAATCTTACTTGTAACATCATTAAATTGTATAATTCAAAACACCTATCAAAAATCAAACTTATGAAGTTTGGGGTATTTCTTAAGTTAATCAAATGAAATCAAAAAATGGTTAGAAGGATATTTTTCTTGACACCGATGAAATTCCCTCTCAAATGTAAACTTAAAAGGATCTTTATTTGTCTCAAAAATAATCCGTTTTCAGCAGAAATGATCCTTCGAGCGGCCTTTTGCGAAAGACTTCATCTAATTTTGCAGCCAACGCATTCTGATTGTTTAAAACAGATTTTCACGTGATTCAAAACAAAACAGTCAAGAGAAGGCAATTTTTAGTTATTAAATTTACATATTTTAAATTTTTAAGGCTTTTAAATGAAGATTATTGAGTTTTTAATAATTAAACCTTAAGCATTAAACATTTCAGTTCAGAAGAATTCATCTTAATTATTGAACATTTGATTTTGACATTGTTCAATTTTTATGTATCCGTTTGAATAGATGAAATTTGTTTTCAATTTTGAAGTTTGTTTTTTTTCTGAATTCTGAATATACTACTTTGACACTTCAGGTAACTTATTGAGTGTGCATTTTGTTTGTATTTTTAGATTTAATAAACATATAATGCCATAATCTTAATAATTATAATGAATTACAGTAATCAAAACAATATTCACGATTTTTTTCTGTTTTTAACATTACTATTTTAACTTCAATTATTTTATTTTGCAATTCTTTAAATTTAGAGTTTAGCACATATAGAATTGTTCATTTAGCATATCTTTATATAGTATTTAAATATTTTAATTTTGAAGATTCCATCTATTAGATCTTGAAATTTTTCAGAGACAATATCTCTTCAGTTTGCTGAAAACTTTTATTTTCACATTTTGTAATTGTTCCATTTTTTATGTTTCATTAAGAAAGACTTTTTAACGTTTTCGTTTTAAAAATGTGCAATTTTTCATTTTTTACATTCGAGTGCTGTAGTACATTAAAAATTGTTCTCTCGTATTCGATTAATTGTAAAGTATATATACAATTTTGTAGAAATTGTTGATGTAAGTTGTTGGGGTAGGGTCAGGTGAATTGAAACTAATTAAATTGTTTCCAACGTTTCGGCACACAATGGTGGCCCTCATCTGTGAGTTTTATTAAATCTATGAAAAGTACATGATACCTTGTAGGTACGCAGTTTTACATTTGGAAGCATTATTCTTTGATCAATATTTCAGATGTGAAATTATAAAATTTCTTAATTTTAAATTTAAATTTGATTTAATTGTATACGAAAAATAAAATTCAACCCAATTTTTTATTGCAGAGAAATAATTTTAGATTATCAAAAGTGTTGTAGTTGGCAATAATTTTGATAGTATTCTTCAGAGTACAAGTTATTCTTCAACCATTGTATTGTGACGTAATTTGGTAAACAATATTGACAAAGGCGACAGACGCAGCTAAGTGATGAATATCACTGTTGTAAAGTTACTAAACTGACAAAAAACTTTTTTCATTAAAGAATTATTGAAAAAAAGAACTGTTTCTTTAATGAAGAACTTTTTATTTATATTTTATTTGTATTTATTTTTGATTAATATATTTTTTTAAATAAATTTTTGTACGGAAAATTATGATTTTGAATTAAAGCTTCATATATGTGTATCCAAATTTGATGTCTGTTGAGACAATGTACTTTAATTAATCAGAAGTAGTGTAATAATATGTTTTACTAGCAGTTTAGGAGCTTTACAACAGTGATATTTATCACTTAGCTGCGTCTGTCGCCTTTGTCAATATTTTTTACTAAATTACGTCACAATACAATGGTTGAAGAATAACTTGCACTTTGAAGAATACTTTAAAAATTATTGCCAACTACTAAATAACATTATTTCTCTTCAATAAAAAATTGGGTTGAATTTTATTTTTCGTATAAACAGATAAATCTTAAAAATAACAAACAAAAAGATTAATAGAAATTAAATTTAATTACATGTGCGTAACTGAAAAAAGAATTTTGTAAGGAATTTTTTTATTGCAAATTTCTTCTATATAAAATAAAAAGTTGGCGTCAAAAAAATTTTCTCGACTACATTGATATTGCTTTCTCATTAATTGTACTTCGCTAAAATGAAACAATGTTTTAGGATTGATGCAAGATTTATCAATAATTATTAATAAAATTAAATCAAATTTAAATTTAAATTAAGTAATTTTATAATTTCACATCTGAGATATTAATCAAAGAATAATGC
>JAAAKG020000001.1:2176468-2263582 GCA_010014905.2 Druon quercuslanigerum | reverse complement strand
CATTTAAAGAAATTATTTGTTTAAATGATTTTCTTGAATTAAAACAAAATTATTTTGATTCAAAACAGTTACTAGGAACAATGAAAGAAATAATTTCTTTAGAGTCAGTAATTTGATATTGGCGAATTATTTCTTTGAATCAAAGAAAGATTTTTTTAATTTACATTACTTATGTGCCACGAGATTGCGCAGACCAAATCAGTTCGATTATTTTACCTTACCGCATCTTTAGGAACACGTGTTGTCAAATTTTTGCGTAGACGGACGTCTCTTGGTAATGATTTAAATCCTGACCTCGTGTGCACAAGTTCGTCAAAATTAATTTTTGTATCTTAAATTTTCGTAAAGCACTGCAAATTAGAAAAGAATAAAATTCATTTGCACACAAAAAATATTTAAAAATTTTTTGTTCTTTAGGTGAACAGATAGACAATGCAAGTTTCTGGAAACTCGAGTTGTCGAAACGATTATTCAAAAATATTCCCATGCGAAGAAAAATGAAATTTTTTTGCTTTTTGCTAGTATTTAATTAAAGTTATTATCGTTTAAAAGAAAATGGAATTATTTGCTTCATGAGGAAGCCAATTTATTTTTAATTCATTATTGGATTCAAATAAAATGTTTATTAATTTTAAACTAACCTGTTCTCTTTTTTCAACCAAAACGTTTATTTTATTTTAAGAAATGTCCAGGTCAAATAAAAAATTATATTTCTTTAATTTCAAGAATTTTGTATTTGAAGCAATCAAATATTTCGTTAGTTCAAAGAAATATTTGGTTTGAAGGAGCGAAATATTTCTTTAAATCGAATACAAAAATTTAAAAAAAAATTTCTTTAAATAAAAGAAATGATTTTTTGAACGTATATCAATACTAGAATTTCTTTGATTTTAAGAAAGTTTCTTGGATTTAACAAAACTTTTTTCTGGGTGTATTGGTCTTATGTAAAATTTGACTTACTCGGTTTCCAGCACAAGTACAAGTAAATAAAGTACAAGAAAAAGTACAAGTTCGCTAACCAGATATTATGGATAAGCACTCAAGATGTTAAAGCATTTTCAAAATTTTTGAGACTATTTTTTCGAGATTTGAAATTTCTATGTACGGCTATTCGTAGTAAATTTAACAAGAAAAAACCTTGATGGTACTTGAAAGCATCGGGTATTGTTAAAGCCTTACTGAAACAATCAGCTAATTCCAATGTAATTACTATGAGTAATCATCTTTAGAACTGAAAAGTACACATGTTTCCTTGAAATGTTCTCTGACACATTTCTATGAATCACGAGCATATATATTTATTTTTTAAATGTTACGGTGCTACATCTGTGACGTAATGAAATTTCTCAATGTGAAAATGCTTCTCAAGATATTCAACAATTAAAAGGTCGTTTTTCTTATCAACAATGAATGCAGAATATTCGACCATCTGGTATTGACAGATGGTCTTCCCCGAGAACGCTGGATAACGTCGCAATCGCCTGAATCATCGCGGGAGAATTCGAAATCGCCTACATATCAGATAGAGGCATTTTAAGAAATGTACCTCATTACATGGAAATCATTGAATTTGAAAAATTGGACGTCCGAAAATGGATTGACCCCCCACCTACTTGTCTACTTTATTCCAATTTTAGTACCCCCCCCCCTAGCCCCCAACTGCGATTGTCTTTTATGGACGGTCCCTCTATGTATATCAAATACAGTGGCCTAAAACGGATGCTTATGCAAATCTACAGTTTTGGACCAATCGTCACCTAACGGAAGGTTTAGATATACGGAGTGGTACATTCGCAGATTTTGACTAATCGACAACAAATTTTGCTCACATATTATTTGGGTTCCCAGACAGGTCGTAAGAGAATGGGGAGGCATCCGAAGAGGTGGGACAGATGGGTGGGGTCAAGCCGCAATTTTTGATCAATTGGCATCAGATTTTTCACACATATTTCTGGGGCTCCCGGACAGATTTTAAGAGTATCGGAGGGGGGGGGGGATTCAGCGGAGCACAGCTTTTGAAATTTAACTTTTTGAAAGCTTTTGAAAGTTTTTGAAATTTAACTATAAAATCAAGTGGCCTAAAATGTATGATGCTTATGAAAATCCACAGTTTTTGACCAATATTCACCAAATTTGACACACGTATTCTTTGGGATCTCAAACAGGTCATAAGTCTATGGGAGGGAGCATTCAGAGGATTTATTATATGGGGGGGGGGGGTAGTGTTTGAGCAATCGAAATCAAAATTTTCACTCATATTCTTTGACCTCCCAGACAGATCTTAAGAGTATGGGGTTGGCAAACTAGGGTTGGAGCAGATAGGGTGCAGCCGCAGTTTTGGACCATTTGGCATAAGATTTTTCACGCTTATACTTTGGGCTTCTGGACAGGTCGTAAGAGTATTGGGGGGAATATAGAGTGGGGGTGTGGCAAAGTTTTTGAAATATATAAAATCAACTGGCCTAAAACGTATAATGCTTATGAAAATCAAGTTTTTGATAATTGGCACCAAATTTTGCACAGATATTCTTTGGGCTTCCAGACAAGTCGTAAAAGTATAGGGGGATATAGGAGGGGTAAAGATGAGGGGTAAAGAAGGGGGGAGGCACAATCCCAGTTATTGACAAATCGGCAGCAAATTTTTCACACAAATTCTGAAGTTTCTTTACAATTTATATTGGAATTTGACGACTGATTTCAAAATTCTAAATACTGGACTCGGTATCTCGAGTAAAATTTGTATAAATAAAAACAATTGCCATGTTCTGTTTTTAACTTCATATTTCTGTTTTACCTTCTCAGAGTTTAGTCTCAGTTTAGTTTAAATTTCATTATAGTCTTCGCATTCTTCAAAACCAATTACTTTGCCCTGAGTACGAGTTTTATGACTTAAAATACAAAAACGTCCTTTTCATTTTTTATTTTTAATTTTTTAATTTCTTTTTGGTATTTACATTTTTCCTTAAGATTAGTACAAATTTCAAAAGTAACTGGGAATTTGTGGAAACTAGTTTACTTCCTCCGAATTTTTTCCAAGTTTATTTCAAATTGACTTATCAACTTTGCATTTTTTAAACCCGAATTCTACAATAAATACTTAAAATTTTATGTTCATTCCATTCCACTATTGTATGTTTATTCCTTATATAAAAAGAAAAACATATGTGAGTAACATCGAATGAAATGAAAATTGGACATTTAAAGGTGCAGTTAATTCATAAGTAAAGTTAGTCTTAAGTAATAAAAAGTTCTTCATCATGTGTTTTACATGTTTTTTTATAACTTGATACAGGTTTTATTGCATTTCCGTTTGTTCTCGATGTACAGTATTAGTGGGAGCGGCCGTACCGCGGCGGCGAAGCTGCCGCCACAGGGCACAGCTAGTATAGAATGAATTGCATGCTCTGTATGGATGTGGTGCAACCCTCTACCGTCTGAATTACTTGATTGCGTATGATGCTCTAAATTCTTGGAATTTCCTAAATTCTGAGAAAACTTTCAGAAATTCAGAGATTTCTAAGAATCCAGAATATTTAAGGAATTCAGATAAAGAGAAGGAATTTAGGAAATTTGGAGAAATTCAGGTTATTCATTAAATTACAATATTGTAGACATTCAAAGAATTCAGTATATTCAAGGGTTTCAGAAAATTCAAAGAATGTAGGGAATCCTGAATATTGAAGGAATTGTGGATATACAATGATTTAAGCGAATTCAGAGAAGCTCAGGGATTTCCTAGCATTTAAGTAATTCAAGAAATTACGAAAATTAAAAGAATTTCAAAATTTCAGAACACACAAAGAATATGCGAAAGTCAGAATATTAGAGGATTTCAGAGAATTCAAAGAATGTAGAGTTTTTTAATATTGTGGAATCCAAGATATTTAGTAAATTCAGAATATTTGAGAAATTTAAAGAATTGAGAAGATTTGAGGAAGTAAAAACATTCAAGTTATTTAGGAAATTGAGCAGATGCTAGGAATTTGGGACATTAGGAATATTCCAGAAATTAAAGGATTTTAGAGAATTCAGATTTTTTTTTAGAAATTTCAGAATATTTAGGACATTTGAGGAACCTACAGAACTCACGGAATTTAGAGTACTCAGGAGTTCAGAGAATTTTTTGGATTCCAGAGAATTAAAGGAATTCAGTTAACTCAGAAAATTAAGAGAATGGAAAAACTTCAGAGAATTTAGGGAGTGTAAAGCATTCTAGGAATTTTATAAATTCACAACATTTAAGGAATTTAGGGGATTCAGAAAAGTTGAATACTTTCAGAAATTCAAAATATTCAAGGATTTCAGAGAGCTTAAAGAGTTCCGGAAATTTCTCATATTTAAGGAATCCAAGGATTTCAGAGAAGTCAAGGAATTTATAGAATTTCAGTAATTTAAAATATTATAGAAATTTATAATATTCAAGGGATACAATGATTTATGATCATTCAGAGAATTTCAAATATTTCAGTGCTTGTAAGAAATTCAAGGTATTTTAGAATTGCAGAATAATTAAGAATTTCAGAGAAGTTAAGAAATGCAAAAAATTCCGAATATTTAAGAAATGCAGGATATTCCTTAAATTCAAGGGTGTCATGGAAATCAGCGAGTTTAAGAGATTTTAGATTATTCAACAAATCCCAGCAATTCAGAACATCTGGAGAATATCCAGAATTCTGATCAAGCAGTTGAGAAAATATAGCATATTCAAGGATTTTCAGTATTTCAGAGATTGTAAGGAATTTAGGAAATATGGCTGAATTTTATTGCTCTAAATATAAACTCTTACTTTTGAAGGAAGTATTAAAAGGTTTTAGTTTTATTTATATACAAAATTTAATAATTTTCACTGGTCGAAAGGGTTGGAGGCTTTTTTCTTTTTACATGTATTTTCAGCCATCAGAAATTAAAAACTTATTAACTGAAAAAGAAATGTCAAGAAACGTAGTAAGTAAACATCGATGGGTTCTACGATAAGTTTCAAAACAAGCAATTTTAAAAGATTTTTATTTCTTTTAACAGTTCCACGTGTTTACTAAATTTCATACAATATGAAGTTAGCCTAATTCTTAACGGTAACAATTCTATTCTTTATTTTATCATACAATTTTTAATCAATTTGTTACATTATTAATTAAACATTGTTATTTTTCTTTCGTACTTGTGTGATTCTAAACTTTAAGTAATCAAACGAACAAATTTATAGAAGCATGTCACGAAGTAATAGTAAGGAGTGGTATCTCCCTATGCGTTTGGCCGGCAGAGGTGGGAAAAAAACACCTCCAAGCATTATGAACAGTTTACAATGCGTAAGAACGTCTCTAAATTTTTGTCATGCGCGTTGTCGATATAGTCTAGCAGACGTTTGAATTTTGAGCCGCACATTTTAATATATAGCATAGAGGGGGAATATCACGTGACACAAAAACATCAACGCGGATGACAAACATGTAGAAACGTTCTTATCCTTCGTTATAATTCTTGGAGGGGTTTCTGTTCTACCCCCACTTACGGAGTTTCTACTCCTTACTATTACTTCGTGAAGCATGTATAAGAAAACAAAAGCATCTCTGCGAATCAGGTTCAAGTTGCGAAAAGAATCTATTAGATGCGAAAACTTGTATAATTTATTTAATAAACTGTTTATATTCTTACAGAGATATTCTTACAGAAATATGACGATTACATAAATATCCACCATATTTTAAGAAAACTTCAAATTAAAAAGATAAAAAAAATTTAAATAACTATGTGATTGATCAAAATGTTGAAAACTTTGTAAATAATAAGACTCATAACTCTTATTTTAAAAATAACATTGCAGAAACTAATCTAATAAAAAAAAAGATTTAGAATCAAAACTATGCAAAAATAAGTACAATAGTAAGCACAAATTTTTCAAATTAAACCAATTTAACCACGCCTAGGACGTTTTGATAGTATCTTAAAGAATAGGAGTGCAGAGAAGATAAAAATATGTATTGATAAATAGGGATAGAACATGCTAGAATTGTTAAAATTATTAGAATCGGGAATAGGATGAAAAAGTGATGAAATATCATAGAAAAAGATACAACTGTTGCAAAAGGGATATTTTAAAAATGATTAAATATTGAACTACACTAAAATGTTATATTCGTATTTTAAAAATCGATTAAAAACTCTTTTCTTTATTCTATGTGCGGGAAGGATTATAAAAGAAATTTAAATTACTTCCCGGTCCTGAAATTATTAATTGATTGCCCGAGGTATTTATGGTCTACCGAGATTGGCTTTCTGTGTAAAAATATGTTGCAAGTCACGCGCCTAATAGGTGAGATTGATTAACGACAGGGAACGGTTTTCAGTGGAGAAAGTCGGAGAATCATTTCGAAGGTAATTAGAGATTATCACTTGAAATTGGCTTAGATTCCCATTTAAATACTGACGGCGGTGCTTCTCACCCTTCGTTATTATATTGCGCCAGGTGTGAAACGACGGCTGTGGTTGTGAAACTCACTGCTCGTTCTCGCTAATTACTGACTATCCATGGAAGGATATAGGAATACTAATTTTTCATGCTCGTCTTTTTTACTCCGTTTTTGCTCTTTGTTTTTTTTCAACAAAGCAGTTGAACACTCTTTGTCGAACCTCAATTGAAGCACATTCCATAAACTCATACAAAGTAAAACATCCGTATCTAAATTTAAAAATTCCCTCGGTACAATTGCGCTTGTCACTGTCAACGATTCAATTTACGGATGCGGCCTCTATACTGGGAAATACTTTGTTGCAGGCAACTTAATATCTGTTGTCAAGTTTTTTCTCAGATTACTTCAAAGTAAATAATGTTATTGCACTTTGTATTTTATCAATTTTAAATACTTCTTGCTTCCGAATAGAGCAAGCTTTGTAATAGTAACATTTTTACAAACATTTTAATTCATTTTATTATACATTTCTCAATTCAAATATGCAAGAAAATAAAAGACTCCTTGGTTAGAGGCGAATCGATTGACCTAAACTGAACTATAATATCAATATATTTTTTTATTTAAGAGAAAGGAAGTTAAGATAATGCATAATATTTAAAAAAAGGTTTTTTATAGTTAAACTTTTTTCATGCGACGGAACTGCCCTCTTTCCCTTTCTAGCTTGAAAAATTACCATTTCAAATGCAAAATTTGATTTGTCTGATTCATCATTGTATTTTAAGAATGCTTTGTTTTATTTTTTAATTTTTGGTAACGGGAAGTAAGGCCCTCGTGAAATTAGCACCATATAATTATGAATAGAAACAAAATGAACACAAGAGACTGAATTCACAGCTAGTTTATTCATATTAGTGCTATCTACAAAAATTGATGTTATGGGGTATCTCAAAAATCTCGCAACCATTGTTGTTGAAAACCTGATTGGCTTTTGATTACATACTGTGCTTTTATATTTTTAAATCAAAAGTTTGAAAAATCAAATTTAGAAATGATCCATTCTAAGAGAAAATATAAAAAAGGTGTTCTCTGCTCTAAATCTACCGCTTTAATTAATTTTTCGAAACTTAATTCAAATTTTGATATTTTTTAATCTTGGTCCCAAATTCGTGTTCTATGACTTGAAAAATCCCTTCGATATGATCTTCAAAGCGTATTTCTTTCTCGAAAACCCACCTTTTTACTATTTAAATCGAATTTCACAAATTTGCGTCAACTTTCTGAAAGTTAAAATTTCAAACCCATAGTCATATTTTGCCATCGATAAATTATATAATTTATAAAGGAGTGCTAAGGTAATTGAATATTGCATTGCTTACATTATAGAATATTACAGTGTGCACTAACCATAAGTAGCGTCATTAGAAACTGGAACAAGTTTGCTTCGATTCTGGTTCCGATATAGTTCCGTGCTTGGAACGTTCCGGATTGGAATCGATCCGACTCGTAACGAGAACGCAGTGCTTTCTTCGGTTTCCGTTCCGAGTCCGGAACGCTCGGATCTCAGAACGTTCTGGAGATGGACCCATTCCACATCCCGAGCATTCCTATCTGGATTCAATTTAGAATATACAGGGACTCACAACCCTGATTTCTATAAATTATCAAAAATATTGCATGGGACACAAAACAAAATGATAATCGCACGGTTATCGATTAGTTCCAAACACTTATTAAAAATCCTGCAAATTATAAATCAAATGAATGAAATAAATATGAATGACACCTTTTAATAATTTAAGCCTAAAATTTTTGTCGAAATGCAAAGCAATACCTGAATTAATTAATAGTTTGCAATTAAGCTCGACCTATTCGTAATTGAGTTAAAATCCAGTAATTGATAAAATAGTACGGTAAAACGTTATATTCTCTGTGATATGAATTTTGCGAAAGCAAGTAAAACTGCCATGTAGTTATTTTGAGAGTTTACCTCGGCTCCGTTGATGCAGATAACGCATTAATGTAACAATAATTTCCGATTAAAAAGAATTTCAAATTCGGACTCTTTCGCTGATCGCTTCCAGAAAATGTAAATTCTTTCCGCAATTTTTCTAGGGAAAGTGTTTTAGTCCAGCGGCACATTTTCATGAATATGCGATTAACCGCGAACTTTTATTTCTTTGCCGCGCTAATGAAATAAGTTCAGGTTAATTTTCAGCTTACTCTTAATTCGTTCAGGATCCATTAAGAGCTTCGCACGGTACAAGCGCCTACGACTTATGATTTTACTTCTCCGAACTTCCGGTCGTTAAAGATGATTTACGAGGGTTTAACGTATTTGGACTCAGAAATTCATAAAAGAACTGTATTCTCACCGGTAATTTCTCATGAAAGCCACTTTAATTTTCAAGTAAGTAGAGATAAAGATGTGAAAAGCAAGAATAGCTTACACAATTTTGTAAAAAACATATTGAGCCCCAACACCAGTTTATTAGGAAGAAGGTCGAAATTTCAAAATACATTAAAGAATCAATTATTTATACATTTTTACTCTAGTGATACCAGAGGAACTATTTCATGCTATTTTTACAGTTTTTAATTTCCTACTATGAAAATATTCGTGAAAATTTGTAAATAGAGTCCATAGAAAAAATTACTACCTCGAGTTACATTCAACAGAAATGACGAAATATCAACGGACGCAATTATCGCATTTGATGCACAATCGTATTCGCCTTTATTTATATTATGTTACCTTAAGAGTTTACAATTTAATTTTTTTGTAATAAAAATAGAGAATTTATTTCTATATATGACGGTTAATATTTTTTAATAATTATCTATTACTTAATTATAACATAATTTTATTTTATTTGTATCTTACAAAAACACCTAAATAGAAATTTTCCTGGCATTTAATTTGAAAAAATCCAATTATCAACCGCTACACATATTCTATCTGTCATATTGAATTTTGATATTTTGATATCAGATTCGTAAGCACAAACTTAAGAACTGGAAAATTAAATGTTGAAAAGCAAAGCTCTGATTGTTCAATGGAATTATGGTTTTTGAAACAAAGGATACAATACATTTTACGAATTCATAAAGAGCTTACAGTGATATTGTTAGAACTTTTTTAACATTCTTATGTGTAAAAATCAAACATATATATACTAGCATTTACTGAAAAATGTAGACAATACTGCTATAATTTTCAATAGAAATTACAAAAAATTTATTTTTTAAATGTATAAATTACTTGAGAATAAATGTTTAGGACAAAAAAACGGATTATTCCATACCAGACTATATGCATATAAACTGTATCACTGTATTTTTATGTCTCGCCTAGAATAAAGCTAATATCTCAAAAAAATATCGCTGAACCGTTTAATTTTTACCAAACTTTCTCAGCTTTGCTTTGACAATTTCGGTTATCGTGTTTGATATTTCCCCTTTCTAACTTTTAAAAGTATTTTTTGAAATTCTATCATAAATATGGGAATTTAACAACAAATAAAATTGCCAATTAAGGCGAACTTTCCTGGAATCGTGACCTTAATCCCAGCAATACTCAAATGTTTTTCAGTTGATCTAATATGAATTAACGGGAATTCCATTTGATATTATGATATAGTAAACATAAATGGGTTTCATTATTATATGTTGCTTTGAACTTTGAATATACCGAATTGACCGGAAGCACGGATGAACGAACGAACGGATTCCGTATTTCCATGTCTCTTTCTTGCACGTATACTTTCTATACCTTATCTCTCTATTCGCGTGTCACTTTTGGCCGGCGTTTTGCAATTACTATAAAGACTCTACTTCGACATCTCCACTACTTTCACACTAAAAGCAAAATCTCTCTCTCTCTCTCTCTCTGTCTCTTCTCTCTATTTCTTTCTCTCTGCACTCTCTCACTACACGATCTCCTCAAAACTCGTTATTATCAATACATTCAAATTA
Organism: Druon quercuslanigerum; assembly: GCA_010014905.2. Classification (NCBI taxonomy): domain Eukaryota; kingdom Metazoa; phylum Arthropoda; class Insecta; order Hymenoptera; family Cynipidae; genus Druon; species Druon quercuslanigerum. Next base: position 2,253,200 of record JAAAKG020000001.1, on the reverse strand, counting down.
TAACCAATTTTCACGATCATTGAGACCGTCACGATCACTGCTACATTATAGAATATATTTTAAAAAAGAACACAAATTTGTATCATAGTAGACATATTTATACTACTAAATCAAACTATATACAGATCTGCATATCTTCCCAAAGGCATATTGGATATGAACTTGTGGATAAGGTAAGTATAGTGCAACGGAGTGATGGAAGTAGTACAGGTCGACGTACAGTCGGCCATTTAGTATTTGTAGAGATATGAGTCTGAATATTAGCGAGTAGTCTTTTGTTAAAGGCTAGTAGTATAGGTCAACGCATAAACAGCCAAGCAGGGTATACAGTATACAGCCAATGCAGATCGATGCTTAATCACAGGCTCAGTCAATTCCGGAAAGTAAGGGAAAGTCAGGAAATTTAAAACTAGTCAGGAAATGTCAGAGAATGTCAGAGAAAACCTGTCAGTCAAGAAATTCTCAATGAACTAAAGTTGAAGTTATTTGATTATTATTTTGAAAATATAACAGTTTGGTTAAAAAGTCATTCGTTTAGGTTGAAAGTTCAACTGTTCTATTGAAAATTCATATGTTTCGGTTGAAAATTTATCTATTTTGGTAGTAATAGCACCTTTTTGGTGAAAGATCGCATTATTTTGTCTCAAATTCGTATTTTTTAGGTCAATTTAACTGTTTTGGTTCAAAACAAAAATATTTTTTGATTTAATTGATTAATTACTTAATTTCTTATTCGAAAGTGAAACTTCTTCTTCTAATTTCTTTTGTTTTGAATCAAAATTAATTTTTTAAACTAAAAATTAAACTATCCCTCGTTTGTTTACAAATGTATCTTCTTCAGTTAAAAATGAAATTTTTTGGTTGAAAATTCCTGTGCTTTGTCAAACATTCATCTTTTGTATTAGAATATTAATCTTCTTGGTGGCTTATTAATATTTTTCTTAGAAATTTAACTATTACGTTAAAAACACCTTAAGAAAATTCAAATAAAGAGGAAAATTTATCTTTTTTAGGTGGAAATTCAACTAGTTACTTTTATAAATTAAAAGTTCATTTCTTTGGTTAACAATTTGACTATATTGTTGCGAATTCCTTTTTTTTATTGAAAATTGTATCCCCTTGCTGAAAATTTAACCATTTGTTAAAAAATCACTTCTTTAACTGAAAATTTCAATACTTCATTTTTTGCAAAAACTTTATTTGTTTTGACAAAAATTTATTATTTTTAATTGAAAATTCATTTTGCTTGGTTCAAAATTAAATCATTTCGTTGAAAAATTAGTTTTATTTGTTTGAAAATTTAATTTTTTGTTACCGAAAATTTCACTATTCTATTTTTAGTTAAAACTTGATTCTTTTCATACAAAATTTATTTTTCTCACTGAAACTTGTACTACTATATTTATGGCTGAAAATTGTTACTTTTCAGTGTAAAATTCCTTTTTTTTAGAAAATTCGTGGAAAATGCAAAATTGGTCAGATAAAAGTCAGTGAAATTTGGGGAATTTCGAAATTGGGATTTTGTAGCAACCGTAAATCAGTTAAACATTTTAAGATAATGCGGGCGAGGTTCTTTCAAAATATCGAGTAGGTCTTTCAAAAAAGATTATTGCCATTAAGTTGTTAGTGGAATAAAAATGGCGATGAAGGAATCATTCATGGCTAGTAGTACTTGTTAATGTTGAATCAGACATTTCTGATTCAGTACTGGATAATGTTGAGTCAGACATTTTTCATTCAGCATTACATTTTAATGTTTGTTCAGACAAAAGTTTTGTTACCGCGATGGTCAGATATTTAATATGGTATAGTCGGACTGACAAAATACAGACTTACACTACTGATTATCAAACCATTCATGTGGATCTCAGAGTATTAGGCAGGCCTAAATAGAAACCGCCATCCAACTTACTTTTGATCTGTCGGTTCTTTTCCAAATTAATTATTCAGCATTATCATATAAAAATTGACCAAACGTTGTGACAGTGACACAAGTATTGGTAAAAATCGCAGAGAAGCTAAAGAATCGATGATTGTTAGAAGGTACCAAATGATTCTTAAAACCATTCCTATTCTGCTTCTTTCTGTAGGATGCCGAGATTCCCCGAATTGCGAATGGGAATCATCCATAATGCTAGCAACTATGTAACTTTGTACATAGGTTAGGAGCCGTAAAGGTCGGCACGCAGTTAGTAGGAAGATAGGCTAGGGTGGGCAGTCTGCCAACACCTAGTACAGTACCAAAACCTTCATCGATCGAGCGCGTCACCTTCTCTCTTTCTCCCTATTCCTACTATTCTGCCTGTCTCATCTTTCTCTTTCTCTCTCTATCTGTCTCCACTCTTCTCCCTTCCTCTCCACAGGAAGAGCCTCTCTTTTGCACTGAACATTCTCCATAGAGCGTAGGCAGGGCAACGTGCCAGCACACACTGATGTAATTAACACCCAGCCTGACTCCGACTTTCCTCTTGGCTACACTGCTCTCTCGCAGACTGGACGGGAGCAGCCACTCTAAGGTGGAAGGTGGAAGGTTGAGAAGAGAAGATGGAAGGCAGTCCTTGTGTTAGTGAGTCAAAGCATTCTTAAGAGATTCTTTTCCCGTCTCATGGCTTACATCTGCATATTCGTCTCTCGTCCTCTCCCTCCCCCAAGCCCTCTCTCTGAGTCTGCCTTTTACATTTCTTATGTTCTCTCACTGAAAAGCGAATTTCGATTAAGTGCGTCTCTTTTTTGCACGTCCGCAGCCTCTGCAATGTTATTTCCTAGCATCTCTGTGAAGCTTAAAGCGAGGCGATGTTTATCGTCTTTCTGTTTACGTAGCGATCTCTCCCCACTGTGATTGGAAATCAAATTGATGCAAGAATATATTACTTCGTGATGTTGAATCTCGTCAGGGAATGTGTATCTAATTTAAAGTGTGAAATGTAAATAAGACTTATTTTTGTGCCGCAAAATAGTAAAAGGTTATATTACCCGTCCATGAAAATGCTTATCATTGTTCATTGTTTTTTTCGGGATGGAAATTAATTTCGAGAATCAAATTGTCGAACACTACAGCATTTTGAAATAAAGTAATCCGATGAATTGTTAACGAACCTTAAAACAAAGGGCGCTAGTTTGAAGTCCCAAATTTTAACGAGACGACGTAATGTTACGCGTGATTATGCAAATCTCATTTTCAACTACGCAGATCGTTCGCAGGAGGGTACTTCAAACATTAATACCTGGTCTCGCGAATGTTGCCAATATCGCCATCGGGCAATCCAAAATTATTCATAAACAAGCAAACTGCACACAAGAGGATGTGACAGATTACAATATTGCCCACAGTCAATGTATCGAGACGAAATGGCTCTATGTGTGTCCTAGCCACCGAATTACGCGCGTATTACTTGTGTCGTTACCCACTCTGTCAATGACTCACGGCTTTGAAGCGTAAGCTTGCTATTATTCGACAAAGTTTATGTCAAAGTTCAATCGACCAGCTGCTTTATTTAGCCGATAGTTTGTAAAAGAAGCTATACATTGTGATCCATTATTTATATCATATCACTTAAATAATGGATATATCTTCCTTCTAATCATTGATTTCATGCACATCTTTGTATCAGGTTAATCACAAGAAGGCAAGAATTTTTCGATATTCCTACTCGATAGTCCAGATTAATCATTAATTGCAAGACGAAAATTACATCCACAATAGCAGAAACTCAAAAGTAGCATAAATCAACATTAATTACAAAAATATTTAAATGATGTATTTCAATTAATAAATAATGTAAACTGACAAAAATACAGGGAATGCGAGCCAAATACCAAGAGCTTTTGTAAAAAAAATCTGTCTAATTTTTAAATATCATTGTAATTATGCGATTTATGCATTGAACAATCTACAAAGAGTTTTATTTTTTTAAAGTTCTAATGATTTCTAAGATTATTTAGAACAGTAACTGTCTCATCTGATTTTAACATTATTCTCTTTTTTGTATCTAAATACAATCAACGTTGTTAAAGTTTGAGTTTATTTTTAATATATATTTTTTAAATGAAAAATACGTATATTTTTGATACAGCAATTTAAAAAATGATTGCGTTTGTAATTTCACTATTTCAAGCAGATTTAAACAATTACAACTTCTTTCAAGCTCAGCTCGGGCCTCCACTTTTTGAATATTCCAAATTAGTTTTTCTAGAAAAACAATCGAGAAAAAAAAATTTGTTTCGGGTTTTTAAATAGATTTTTTGGTTATAAGTAAATAAATAAAAAGGATTCCGAATAAAAATTCAATTAAAATTTACCCTTAGCGATTATTAAAAATAAATGTTTGACAGAAAAAAGTCTTGCACCTTTAAAATGATCCCTCTTTCACTAAGCAACCATTTTTTGTTCACTTACTTTTTCAACGTCAAAGCCGGAGGAATCGAATTTTCTCGCCGATAGTAGATTAGTTTTCATATTTCTTCAAAATAGTTGAGATTTAGTAGGGTAAATAATGATTAGATAGTCCACTAATTAACGAGAAAATATGTTTGAAATTTGAATGTTGGACTTCATCATTCTTAATAACCAATTCCATTTACAAAGTTATATTTTATTTTGTTATATTCGAATTTTCGAATGTTCATTAATAAAAATGAGAAAAAAAACGATTCAAAAACAATTACTTATATTCAAGCTTGAAATAGATTAATGTTTTAAAATAATCTATTATGTTGAGTAACTTTCAGCTTAAAATGACACATCACCCAGAGAACGGGAAAAGAGATTTAATCATTTTACAAATCCCTTTGATTACAAATTAATAGTCAAAGTCTAATCCTGATTTTCCTTGATATTTGAACAGTTAATCATTATGCATTATAATAAATTGTAGAACAGCAATGAAGTATTTTAGAAGGGGCGAGTTTGAAAAGCGAGCTAATGGTGCAACCAAGTTCGCGGCACGACAAAATCGCTGGGGCGGTGATCGGGCTGTTGGCAATAGGGGAGGTCGAACGCCAGGCACTTTGTATACAATATCTTCACTTCAGATACGCCTTCCACCGTTACCCCTCCCCTGCTTCATCCCTATTTTTCTCCTCCCCCCCCCCCCCCCCCCCCCCCTCTTTTCATCGTCCTACTTCCTCACCTATAAGGGTTTCTTTACTGGGCTACGAGACCCTAAAAAAGGTTTTTTTTTCTGAAAAACGAAATTAAAAGCTGATTTAGTTTATGAATTTTTGTATACTATGTATCTTCATTCTTTTTGGTTCAAGAGTATACTATTATATTTTGAATTAGGAATTCTTCTTATTTGGTTAAAAACTTAATTATTTTCTAGAAAGTTCAATAATTTTTTTAAGAAATCATCCTTTTCGGTTGAAAATTCGTCTCTTTGTCTTGACAACTTCAACAATTTATTTGAAATTTTTTTTGCCAAAGAAATCTTTCCTAATTGAAAAATCCCACCTAATTGCAAGTTTAATTCATCGGTTGGAAATTCGTCTTCGGCAAAGGATACAACTATTTGGTTGAAAATTTATAATTAAGGGTTCAAAATTTAACTGTTTTCTAGAATACTTGTCTTTTTGTCTTTAAAGTTGAACAATTTTCTAGGAAATTTAATTATCTGGATGAAAATTCATCCCAGCGGGCACGCAATTTAAAGGTGTTTTCAGGACGTAAGGTTTAAAAGACGTTTTTAGAATGTCCAGAAAAACGTTCTAAATCAGGCCAAAAAACGTCCAATGTTCCAATTTCGTTCTAAAAATGACTTTGGAACATTGTATATTTTTAGAACGTTATTTGGTATGAGTTGGGACGTTTTTAGGACGCACTAAAAACGTCTTGGGACACTCGTGCCCACTGGAATATGTCTGGTTAAAACATTAACTGTTTCTTGGAAAATTTGTCTTTTTGGCTCACAAATTCAACAGTTTAGTTGATTTTTTTTATCTTTTTTGACTTATCTTTTTTTTTAGATGAACATTAACTTTCTGGATAAAAATTCACATTTTCGACTTAAAAACTAAACTGTATTGTAAAAATTTCCTATTTCAGACATGAAAATTTAACATTTAAGCAGAAAATTCAAATCTTTGGTCGAAAATTATGTTTTGTATTGAAAATTTATATTTTTGCGCTTCATCAACATTGCACTCCATTATCAACATAATCAACATTACATTTTTCATTAAGACTTCATCTTTTTTGTTTAAAAATGTATCTACATGTTTAAAAGTTAAATTACTTTGTTAAAAATTCGTTGTTTTAGTTTAAAATTTATCTCTTTTGTTGAAAATGGGTCGTTGTGCTAGAAAATCAATTTTGTTTGTTGAAAATTTATCGTTTTAATTGAAAATTCAACTGTTTGGCCCAAAATTCATCTATTTTTTCTCTTAAATTGACTTAATTAGAAAATTAAAAATTTAGTAAATATTTTAAATTACTATCCTCAAAAAGAATCTCTAGTGTCTTGTTCTTCCTTGAATTTCTGTTTATGTTTCGTTTTTCATGGGGAAAGGGGGGTTTAGGTAAAAACGGGTACGGATCGTGATCCCTTTCATAATTAAACTTTTAAACATTTTAGTCTTTATTTAAAAAAAGATTCGTTAGATTATGTGTTATTGAATATCAATAGAATGTTCTTATATGTAAATCTATTGATTGGCAAATGATCAATAATTTGCGACTTTATTGCCTGCGAGGTGAGAAACCGTTGCTCGAGCGAATAGCGTGATCGATATAGAAAGCAACAGAGTTGTTAAAATCCGCTGACCGTAATTACTAATTGTTTTCAGACGCGAGGCATGAAACGTGATATTTGCCACAGAAGATAGAACCAATTTCACGCGGCGCGTATACGTGTTACGTGACTATGGGACTTTTTGTCATTACGAGAAAACGATCGTATCGTAGAGTATATAACAACCAGAATCGGTTTTACTTTGAAGTCCCAATCAGTCGCTCTCGTGTCAAAATGTTTCTTCGTCCAACTCATCCGAGTCCAGTCCGACTCACTTCGTTTCTTCAGGGCACATTTTTAAAATAATTTCCTAAAATTTTGTAAGTTATGGAACGGTTTTATAAGATTTGAATAGTTTTGAGGGCTTCAAACGCCCTCAAGATATTTTAGTATGTAATTTGTCAAAGAATTTATGAATAAGAATTAAGGTACTTCGTTGGGTTTCGAAGATTTTTTAATCTTTGAAAGTATTTCGAAAGATTTTATAGAATTATAAAGCTTCAAGCGCGTTTTAAAAGATTTCAAGGGATTTTCTAGAGTATTCAAAAACTGCAAGGGAATTCAAAACATTATAATCCTTCCATTCTTTTAATTTCACTTCTTTTAATTTAGGCTGAAAATCACCTTTTTTTTAATTGACATTTGTAGGTTGATTTAACAATTCGGTAGAAAATTCAAATATTTGGTTCAAAATTAACTTTTTAGTTCAAAATTCAGATGTTTGGCGTTAAAAAATCTCAAGAAACTTTACAAAATTTTAAAGAGTTTAAAAATATTTCAAGGTAGTGTCGAAGATTCTTTAAAATTTAAGAACGTAAGATGTTTTACGAGATTCTTCGAAATTTTTATTTGATTTTAGTAATTTACATTTTTAAAATTTTCTAAGGATGTCGAAACATTTTAAAACAGTTTCAATAACTTTACGTCATTTTAAAGGGTTTTAATAATTTTAGGGTATTTTTTTTTAGATTCAACAATTTGGTTGCTTTTTTTCTTTTTTGGATAAGAAATCTTTTTTCTTTGAAGATTCATTTCAACTATTTTGTTAAAATAAAAGTTCTTATTTTTTAGACCAAAATGAACTTTTTGTTGGGTTTTTAAAACAGTTTCAATAATTTTACGTCATTTTAAAGGGTTTTAATAATTTCAGGGTATTTTTTTTTAGATTCAACAATTTGGTTGATTTTTTTTCTTTTTTGAATAAGAGATCTTTTTTCTTTGAAGATTCATTTCAACTATTTTGTTAAAAGTTCCTATTTTTTAGACGAAAATGAACTTTTTGTTGAGATTCATTTCTGGTTGGAAATTTAACTGTTTTGTAGAGAAATCGTCTTTTCGGCATGATTTGTTTAAAAATATAAATATTTGGTTAAAATTTTCAAGAGCTCAAAAAAGTTTCAAGGGAGTTCACAAGATTTTAAAAGATTTGAAATTCTTTAGGATATTTTAAAAGATTCTAAGGAATCATTAATTAATTTCAATTATTTCAAGGGCTTTAATTATCTAGAATTTTGCAAAGACTTCATAAAATAAACAGGAGTAAAAGAAGAAGAAATCGCAGTACTTAAGTCTTAATAAAAAATTAGGAACGGGCAATTTGTCTGTAATGATTTCTCGACTTTGCCGACATGGTGTAGGAACGTCGATTTAGAACGGTTGAGAGCACACGAGTACAGTGCTCAAATTGAAGGTAACTGCCCTGAAAAGTAGCTGAAGCTCCGCATTGTTTAGATAATGTTGCGCAATGTACTTAAGTGGCAGCTATGCTCAAGAAAAGTGCGATAATCACGGAAGAGCACTTTATCCAGCACCTATAATATTTAGAGTATTTTCTTTTTGATGTTAGATCAAGATTTCTCATTGACAATGTAAATTGTCAATAATTTTCAAACACTTTTATGAATTAAATACAATAATTAAATGGAAATCTCTAGACGCTATTTGATTGTTCAATTCTGACTGTTTTAAATAATTTTTTTAAAATTTGTGACGGGTCAAATTTGATTGAACTATTTTCTTGAAATTAGAACTACTGCGTTTAGCTAATCTTATTGGTCGAAAATTTAACTATTTTGTTAAAAATTCGTTCGTTCTTGGTAGAAAATTAAATTTGTTAATTCGAAATTTAACAATTCCATTGTTGGGTTTCAGCTAAAACTTCAACAATTTAGTTTCAAGCTTATTTATTTTGATGTGAAATCGTCTTTTTTGGTCGAATTCAGTTGTTTATAGTTAAAATTGCTTCTTTCAGAGTTAAAATCTTTTTTAGTGGAAATAACAACTATTATACTTTTTGTTAAGAATTAATATTTTTTATTGAAATTTCAACCACTTGATTAAATATTAAACGAATTTGTTGAATATTCGTCTTTTTGAATAGAAAATTCAAGTGTATTCTAAAAATGTCGTCTTTTTTGTCTTGAGCATTGAAAAATTTGGTTGAAATTTCAAATTTTTTTGAGTTCGTTTAATTATTTTGTTTGAAAATATTTTTTTGGTTGAAAATTCACCTTCTCGGGTTTAAAAGTCAACTGTTTCTTGAAGCTCAAAACTGATAGTCACAAAGCTAAAATAAAAAAATTTAGAGGCATGCTTTCACATCCTATTAAATACTATAATCGGTAAATCGAATGTATGTATTTATGGAAGCTTACTGTTCGTAATAATTCGATAATGGTTATTAAAGTAGGAACCGCGATAATTACGATAGTGAATATAAAGCCATAATGACCTATAATTACGCAGAAATGTCTGTAATTACCATGCATGATTACGAAGTATCCATTTACAAACTATATCTTTCTCCTAATTGTCTTCAATGTGTGCCGACTCTTAGACAATAATAAGTTTTAATTAAAATACTGAAATTAGACTTTACAGCCTACAGTGCTCTCTAAATAGAGGAAATTGAGAAGTTTTTCACGAAAATAAAAAAAAGTTAATTTTCAACTAAAAAATAGGCATTCTAACCAGAAAGTCAAAATTTTCATTTAAAAAACTAATTTTTAACCAAAGTCCTGTATTTGTAAACAAATAATTAAACTTCCAAACCAAAGAGACAAATTTCTGATAAAAAAGTGCTATTTTAAGCAAATAGTGGAATTTAAAAAAATTTTATTAATTCAGTTCGCATTAAGAGGAATTATTTTTAAAAAGGAAAAAGAGGGGCGTAGGGGAAAGGGTGCGAAGTCTCTGAAATTCAAAATCCGTTAGCAACATAAAATCAAACCTTTACTGAAAGTTTGTGACTCTCCCTAATAAAAAATTAAAAAGAAAGAGTAGAAAAATAATTAGAATGCAAGTGCTGATCGCTACCAAGATTTCTTAAATTTTTGATTTACTAGAGTTCGTCTAGCCCTCAAATTAATTATCACAGCATGAAAAGAAAGCGATGAATTGTCTTTGTGAATTATACATGTTTGTGTCTCGCGATTATATCTCTCATTCTGATATGTATCAAGCTAAAAAAAAAGTTATTAATAAGAAGCAAAACGGAGAGAAGCGAGTTCTAAATTAGATAAGTTGCCAACCGCAGGTGGTGGCTCTCGCCGTTGGGCAAAAGGGGAAGCCCCCGGGTGGTGTTGTTTGCTGATATATTTTTATATTTATTTTCTATTGAATCAGTTTAGTGAAGAATTCATTTTTTTCGGTTGAAAATTGGTCTTGTATGGTTGAAAATAATTATTTTTGATTAGAAAGTACTATTACATTTTTCGTTTAAATTCTGTCTTTTTTAGTTGAATTAAACTGTTTTTGATTAAAAATAACAATATTTCCGATTGAATTGTTTCGTTGAGATTTCATTTCATTTCATCTCAGATAAAAAACTATCTCTTTGGTTGAAAATGAAACTATTTTTCTGTAAATCTGTTTTGTTGGAAATTAACATTTTTGGGTTACAAGATTCATCTCTTGTGGTAAAATCTTAAATTTTTTGGTTAAAAATACAACTGGTTGAAAATTAATCTTTTTGGTTGACGATTTAACTACAATTTAGCAGAAAATTCGTCTTTTTGGATAATCTTAGCTGTTTTTTTTTCATAGAAAATTAAAATCTTTTTTGGTTAAAATAAAAAATTATGCATTAAATTTTTGGTTGAAAATTAAGTTTTGATGTAATATATCAGAAATCTTTAAAAATGTTTCTGCATTTTTTTCAGCAATCTTAGGGAAATTATATTTATGTAACCTTGAACAAAAAATGCAAGTAGTCTTAAAAAAAATAGTTCAAAAATGTTGTTTAATTAAAAAATTGTTTTTCTCACAAATAAAAAAAAACGCGCGCGATTAATGATTCTGTCTGTTATAAATTAAACAAAGAATTTTTCTGAAAGAAAAATTCAAAATCGGTCAAGAATTGACTTCCGCAGCGTGACACCCCTGCGGCCTCCTAATAGCCATCTGTCCCAACTTTTACCGGACTACATATTTCGCTAGAGGTTGTTCAACTTGAGTAACTTTAGCAATTTATCAGTATTAAATCTGCGTAGGATAGAGAGATCGTAGGTGTCACGATGCTAGATTAGTTACCCCAAATACACCATGAGGCACACTCGCTAATCTTTTCGGATTACAGCATACAAAACGAAAGATTAAGGAAAAAAACAACGAATTTCATTTTTCAATCGAAATAACGATTTAAGTAGTCAAATTTTATTTTTTGTATTAAAACATATTTACAAACCAGAAACGCGTTGAATAATTTATGGATATTCGAGAGTAATACCTTCAGCGAGAGATGCAAAAGAGTTCGCAGTAGATAAAGGCATGTTTAGTCAGCCGGATTCTCCGCTTTTCTCTGAGGAATACAATAAAATTGAAAGAACTGAGGCAGGCTGGTCGTAGGTCAGAGGAAATGTGGGAATCCGGTAAAATTTAGGGGATTTTATTGGTCAGGGAATGTTAGGGTTTTTGTAAAAAATCTGGTAAAAATCAGGGGATTTCTATAAGAGGCACTTTAAATAACTATTTTTGTATATTTTGTATAATATTTTGAAATTATTTTATTTCGTTTAGAAAAGATAAATTGTTCAAAATTTTAAGTTTCTGGTATGTAAACATCAATGGCCTTTGTGATCTTAAAATTTATCTGTTGTGGTAAAAATTCGTTGCAAATGCATCTTTTCGGTTTAAAAATTCAACTAACTTGAAAAAAATTTGTCTTTTTGGCTTACAAATTTAACTATTCGATTGATAATTTAATTATATTGTTGACAATTAAACTCTTTACTTACAGGTTTTTTTTTCTTCTATTCTTCTATTTATTTTTTCTTCTATTTTATTTATTTTTTATTTATTTTTGTTTGAAATATGAAACATTACATTTTTCGTTAAGAATTAATCTTTTTCATGAAACTTCAATTTTTTGGGTTGACAATTCAACTGTGTTCTAAAATTTTCGTTTCCTTGGCTTGAAAATTTATCTTTTTGGTTAAAAATGCAATTGTTTTAGGCCAGGGAATATGAAAAATTGTATAAAGAAAAATAAGAGAAAAGTCAGGGAATTCTGAAAATGACGCTTTACGATCAACCTGATTTTCGAAAGAGACAATTAGTAGGTAATTAAATATATTTTTTCTTACAGGAGAGGCTATTCACCTTGCAAGAGACTTCGGGTACGTTTGTGAAACGGAATTTCCGGCGAAACAAGTTGCCGAATACCTTAGTCGACAGCATTGCGAACCGCAAGATTCCTATAGGAGAAAAGAACTTCTTCATGCCACCAAGTAAGTAATTTTGCCGGGTGCAATGCCAAGTTTTGGCAAAGAAATATATTGAAACGCACTGTGGAATTTTTGAAACATTTGCTAATTTATTACTGAATTATTTTGTAGGCAAATCACCAAAGAGCTGATGGACCTTTTGAATCAAGACCGATCACCTTTGTGCAACACGCGACCACAACATATTCTTGATCCAAGTATACAGAGACATCTCACACATTTCTCTTTAATATCACATGGTTTTGGAAGCCCTGCAATTGTCGCGGCTCTAACAGCAATACAGGTAAAAAAACATTTCTTTTCAAAGAAATAGTTGAAAATGAAAAAGACACTTTAAAAATGATAATAGAACGTTTATCAATATTAGATTATGAAAAAGGCTTCATACTATATTGCTCAACATTTTTTTTTAAATAAATGTTTCAAATAAAATTTTCAAAATAGGCATATATTTAGAAATTGCCAAAGAAACTTTTTGGTTTGTATAAACCCATTTTCAACAGTTTCTTCAGCAGTTTTGTGATAAAACGGTTCAAATGGTCATAGCGATTTGAAAAAAAGAGAATTATTTATTTATTCAGTAAACTCTTTCTTTCTTTACAATTACGAATTTTGCCTTTGTTTAATACAAAAACTGTATTTATAATTTTATATGCATCCGAAATGAAATACCATAATTAAAATTTATTCAGAGCTCACCACTTTCAACAGGCGTTGACTGACACTGCTCGTGCCTGACAGAATTTTTTTATTTAATTTTTTTTCGGAAGTAAAGGACTAGGGCCGAGTTTGACGAAGATTGGTTGAGAGCTATTTGACCTAGAATTCGTGACTGACACTGTCAGTCATGTGTACGTCAATGACCAATTCCTGATGAGCCCGGTTCTAGAACAGGGCTCACCACTTTCGACAGTTCATCAACACGTGCTTGACTGACAGAAAGTTTCTACGTTATTTTTGCTTTAGTTTTCATAAATCCTACAAACCTTAGAAAAGTTTATGGTAATTGCGCTTCTTTGAACAATCTTTCTCCTCTTATCAAATTCTTTAATTTCAATTTGACCTAAATTTTAAAGAATGTGTGTATTGGTCTGTTACAGAAGTTCCTAAGTGAATCTTTGAATCATATGGAGAAAATGTACCCAGGAAACGGCAGTGGTGTAACTAGCAGTCAACAATCGAATCTGGACGCGAACAAGATGAAATGCGACAATGACATGAAAAAGTGACGCCCAGATGACCCGCCCACCTCCAACGTGGTCACATCGATCAGGCATTCCTGGCCCTACAATTGAACTCTGGCTCGTCTCAGCGACAAGCTGTTATCAGTGGACCACGTGCAATTGTGCAATTGTATGTACGCATATTCGTAGAGGTTGGCTGGTCAGAAATACTACGAATGATTAGTATCGATTCAGATTTTTAAACTCGAAGCGAATCTTTAACGAACGTAGGAAAAATCAGAAGTGTCTTTTACTCAATGCTTCAGCTTTTTCTTTGGTCAAAGCTGCTTTTAAAGATCTCATCAGAAGTTAAGGATGTCAAACGGAAAAGGATCCAAGTGGAGACTAAATTTTCAAAATGCCTTGCATTTCTTAACTATTTAAAGACAAACTTATTTAAGTTTTGAAATAGAAGGCACTTCTGTTTTTTAGCAGATAGTCCATCTCTTTTAGTAATAAAAGTAAATACACTTCGATCTTTTTTCGATGCGTCCTTCTTAGCGTTTTAAGCAATTTTTAAATGCTCGTATTTACATTACTGTGCAAGTAATTCCAAGAGATGGGATGTAAAGCTAAGGAAGAGTCCATTAATTACGTGAGGGTTTTTTGTGTGTTGAAATTCCTTCTTATACAATTCCACACATATCGTTGTTTTTTTGTCATTATGCAATATTGTATATTTCGAGGAGTTAAAGCTTTCATGAAATCTCGTAGAATCCCTAAAAATTCTGTGAATTCTTATGGAGAAAAGTCTGAACCCCTTAAAATTAGTTAAATTATCTTAAAATTCGTTAAAATACTTTGAACTCGATGGATATAGAATATATAATCTCTTGAAACCCCTTTAAGACGACTAAGTTCCCTGGAAATCCCTTAAAACCTTTTAAAAATGAATTTCTTGAAATCTCTTACAATGCATTAAAATTTTTTAAACCCCATTAAAATTCCTCGAAATCTCAGGGTGACTAAAAAGTTTTAAAAGGCTAAAAAGTTTTGTATTTAGAGTAATAAAAACCGAGCTGCAAATCCTCTTACGCAATTTTAAGTTATAAATATTAAAAATTGAAGGATTACATTTTTTTCATAAACTGAACACTTCTTAAACTGAAGGTTAAATTATTTTCGTTTTAAATAGTTTAAAAATCCATGAAGAGCTTTTATATTTTATTTCAAAATCTTGAAACATCTACATGTTGTTTTTAAATTTATTCAAATTTCAAATTTTTTTGAACGTTCAAAGTTTAGTTTCTTGTTTGCTTTTGAATGTTTGATTTATAATTACTGATTTTACATAAACATTGAAATATTTCCAAATATTAGGCCATTGTTTTCTTCAACTAAAAAATTTCAAATTTTGGGATAAAAAATATTTTTAGATTGATAAAAGCCTTTAATTATGAATATATTAGTTTGAAGTTATATTTCAAATTTGAAAATAGTTTCTAAAGTTTAAATTGGGTGTTTACATTTGTTTAACAGGCAAGACTTTCCAATTGATACAGTTTAATTTTTTAAGGTTAAAATCTGGAAATTCTTAAATTTTGAACTGATTCCAAATCGTCTTGTAAATTATTATTCACTTGTGATTCCTTAATGTATAGTTCAATTGTAAAAATCATTATAATTTGTATTCACATTTGATCACATTTGAAAAATGTGCGCATTGTAAACTGAATGACATCATAATTCAAAAAGATAAAAATACAACTGATTATTTAAAAAAAACTGTTGAAATCGAAGTTAGAAAGATTTTTTTTGTAAAAATTCATAAAATTCTCGGTTTTCCGCTTTAGCAACCACCCTGAAATATCTTCAAATGTTCCTAAATTCTGTTACATCTTTTTAAATCTCTTGAAATTTGATACACTCCTGATATCATAGAGAATACCTGAAAATACGTCGGTATCATGAGATTTTTTTAAATCCTTTGAAATTCCGTAACTTTCTCTGAAGTGTTTCGAAATATCTTAAAATTTCTTGAAATTTCTTGAAATACAGGGAAGCCGTTCTTGATTCCTTAAAATCCCTACAAATTATTCGAAATCCTTCGTAAATTCTACTGAATTTCTAAGGATTTTCAGCCATTAAGATCCAGAAAAATTACTTTTGTAATCTCTTGAAATCTTTTGAATTCCTTGAGATCTCACGAAATCTCTAAAAAGCTTTGGAAATCTCCTTAAATTCTGTAAATAAATTTAATTCTCTGAAATACTTTATAGTTCTTTGAAATACCTTAAAAACTGTTGAAAAAGGTAAGACGGTGGTCTAAAATTTCAAAAATCATCTTTGCGTAATTAATGGCCGTTCCCTAAAGAATTTGCAATATAGCTGCTAACTCTCGACAGTTGCCAAATTATTGTTAATAATTCAGTTTCAAGACTGTTATTTCGCCTCAAGTATAAGTCATTATGAACCACGTTTCTGAAATTCGTTATATATGTACAATAATTGTAAAGTATTATCAAATTGGTCAAGTGTAAAATCTAAAAGACGAAAAAAAAGCCGTCCGAGGCTGATATTTGTAAGTTCACAAACAAATTCGGAAGTGTTACGATTGTTTGCTTTCTATGTTGAGAACCAATCAAGCTACGTAGACGAAATCTTCCAGTAATCGTGCCAATATGAAACTTGCCATTTGTTATGTGCCAATTTAACGATCGTGAATGCAAATAGGGGAAAAGCAAAGAACCTTGACCATGAGAAGCTGTCATTCCGATAGCTGTAGGGAAAAGGCGCAAATAAAGATTTGGGCAAATCTACGACTCGTCCTCACACTTGCTTCAGGAGGAAATCGTACGTTACCCGAAAAAGAAGATTTCTGCCCCGCCCCCTTCTCATTGTACGTAATTTTTAGTTTCCAGAAATGTTTTGCTACCTATTGCTAGTAGAATTATACAGGGTGTCCTAGATCTTAATTGTTCCGAAATTCCCTACTTTTTCCTTGAATAATTTTTCATTTTCCTTGATCACTAATATTCAAATAGCAGTATTTTAATCTCTTAATATTTTTAACAGAGTATCTTTTCTGAACGGAATGAAACATTATTTCAGAAACAAATTTTAAATTTTCAAATTTATTAATTTATTTAAAACAAAAATGTCGTCTACTATAAAAGATGAATTCCTAACAAAATACTTGCATTTTCAACAATATATTTAAATTTTGAACATAATGGTTGAAATTTCAACCTAAAAGGATGAAGTCCCAACAAAAAATGTCATAGCTTGGCACCTCTAAGAGCACCGATGATAAGGACGATTAATTTAACAGAATATTCCGGGTATAATCGTCGCAACCCCCTTACAAGGTCTCTATACTCATTCTCCTTGACTATGATGTTTTTGTCAGCTGATGCCGAAAATTCGATAACGAACATGGTTCGCTTCTTGAAGTCAAGGAGAACTATGTCAGGCCTCGAGTGTGCAACAGAAACAATCGTCGAGAATATAAAGCTTCAGTATATGCGGTACTTCTCATTCTCGACAACTGACTCTATTTCCCTAGAAGCGTTTAGCGGAGCGATACTAAGGTTAATGCCGTAAGTGTGACAGATATGGAAAAACAGATATACGAAAATTGTCCTAAAACTTTTGAATAAAATGTGAAAATTTCAACCAAATAGTTGCATTTTTATCCAAGAAATATGAAACTTCTGCTAATGCAGGTGAATTTTAAAATCAAAAAGTCAAACTTTCGAAAAAGAGGTTGAATTTTCAACCGAACAGTTGCATTTTTTTTCAAGAAAAATGAAATTTCTTCTAAAACAGATCAATTAGAAAAAAGTCTGAAAAAAATAGTTAAATTTTTATCGAAAGAATATTCCATTCGCCCCCCCCCCCTCCTCAATAAGAATTGCAAACAATAAGTAAATTTTCTGCTAAATCTTCAACTAAAACAGGTGAATTTTTAAGAGAAAAAGACCAATTATTTAAAAAAAAAACATTTTAAACAAAATGTAAATTTTCTGGGAAATATTTTTTCCACGCCGTTTTAAGAAAGATTTTCCAAGAAAGGTGCAATATTTATATAGAAAAAGATGAAGTTTTGAACCAAAAAGACAAATTTTTAGAAAAAATAGTTTTCACCCAAAAAAAATTTCAGTTCCCTTATCATCAAGAAAATACGACTTAAACAAAAGATTCTATGAAAGCCGTTGTATTTTTAAACCCTAAAACAACGAATTTTTAAGAAAACAGTTGAATTTGAAACCTAAAAGGATGTCTTTTTTTAAGAAAATTGTTAAATTCTCAATCAAATAATAAAATTTATAATTAAAAAGAAAAAAGTTTTTGCGAATTTGAAAAACATTACGTATATGAGAAAAGGAATCTCTAATTTAAGTACGGTCCCTACGGCACATCGAAACCTCAATCAGTAACACCTGGTGGTTACGATGTACCTTCTCCCTTTTCGTCCTAAAACAGGTGTGCGGACGAGTCGTGGATGGTCCATTAAAGGTATTAGAGATATTGTAGGAATGGAACAATGTATTTAAAAATATATATATATATATATTTAATTGCGTTCAGTGAAGTGCGGATGACATTGAAATCGCATCAAGTACAATATCAGGTGAACCTGAGACATATCTAACTTTGTAACTTTGAGAGCATTTGATGTTCCAAGAATATGTACAGAGCATTTGAATCTTTCTTGTGATATAATCATACATTATTAAGGCATCTAAGTAAAGAAATGCTACATTCCATGTTTTTAATAGGAGCGATTCATAGCGAAGTATAATTCGAGATTACCTTATTGCCAAGTCTCCATGTTTGATTCGAGACTATAGATTAGAAATTATTCTATTCTCCGTCATAAACGGAATTAAATTTTACATATCGATCTAACATGGAGCCGATGTAGCTAGTTGGGCAAAACTTGAATTATTTTCCGTCACGACTACATAGAGGACTCTTCTAGATCTAAGATTCCGTAAATTAATAATTATTTATAATCGCTAGCGAGCGTAGAAAACTATTTTCTACAGGAATTTCTGTGCCAACTGTGAAGAATGTTGTAAACGATTTTGTTCAAGTTGAAGCATCATTCTAATCTTGTAAGATATTATCTTTTTAAATATATTTCAAGTTAGTAGTATATTATATTCTGATATTAATACGGTTCATTTTTGTATATTATTGGTGTGTGATAAATAAATAAGATTATTGTTTCTAAGCAACCCAATTGCACGATGCAACTATTGTTCAACCAATTTTAATCTAGACATAAAAAATTTCCTTCCAAGCCTCATGTTTTCTTTTGGTGCTAATTTTTAAAAAACAAAATTCGAGATATATAAATAGTATCTGCGATATCGACCGTATTCTGAGCTTCGAAGGTACATCAGTAGAATACTTACCGACTCATGATGATAATACACGAACAAATGCAATCGATCCTATTTAATTAACTAATTTCACTTTAGGTTCTGTAAATAAAGAATAAGAATTATAGGCAAAACACATTTATTTTGTCATTTGATATATCGTACAATTCGCGGACGAAAATTAAATTTTATATGATACATTCAAGTGTAAGATTTAATTAAGAACATTTTACCATATTACTTGTTAATGTAACACTTTGTAAATAAAGCGAAATTGGCCCTCTTAAGATTTAAATTGTACTTTATCCAAGTTTTCTACACAACATTCTTATAACAATAATTTTTCATTTATTCTTATGAACGCATAAGAATTGACTATTATCAGTCTCTGATAACTTGTACTTTTTACAAGTTTTCTACACAACATTCTTATAGCAATAATTTTCCATTTATTCTTATGAACGCATAAGAATTGACTGTTATAAGTCGCTGATGATTCAGGTAGCAATTCAGGTAACTCCAAATTCTTCGCTTCCCTGTGCCAATAAATTATATATTAATTATTCACATTCTGATTAATTTAATATTAATTTAAATAAGAGTGGCCGTTTTAATCGAGGAAAAAATCCCCGGTCATTTACCAATTCAGCCCATTTTTTCGGCGTGTTTCAAATTAACAAATCAAGTTCTTTTAGCTGGAATTGTTTTTATTTGAAGTAATTATAACTGAACTTCACGTTCAAACACTAAAAATAAAACTCAATTCAATTATGAAAATTTATACTTAAAGCTTAAAAAAATTGTTCATTCAATCGCTCAATAATTTACACGTATTTTTATACGTGTAAATTATTGAGC
The DNA here is from genome assembly GCA_010014905.2 of Druon quercuslanigerum. Classification (NCBI taxonomy): domain Eukaryota; kingdom Metazoa; phylum Arthropoda; class Insecta; order Hymenoptera; family Cynipidae; genus Druon; species Druon quercuslanigerum. Next base: position 2,233,341 of record JAAAKG020000001.1, on the reverse strand, counting down.
GATTGAATCAACAATTTTTCTTGGAATGGAAGCTTTGAACACTCTTTTAAATTGAACAATTTAAAATTAAAAGCAGTTAAACTTTAAAATTTTATACTTTTATAAATCGAACCAGTTGAAAGATTTCTGGTTTATAGGTCTAAATCCACACAATCATTTTTAATTCTCTTATTAAAAATTAAATTACTAAAAACTTTGTTTTAAATATTTAAGATAAATAATATTAATTTTCTGTCGTTTTAAATAAATAAAGGATTAGTTGCTATTTTTCACATCGAAATTCTATACTTTCACGTGCTAATCAAAAACTTTAAATTAACCCTCTGAAATATTAACAATTTTTCAAAACAAAGCTATTTAAAAATATTCATTTTCAAATTGTAGCATTTTTAATATTTGATTTATAATTGCTCCTTTTAAATCAACAGTCAAATATGAACATTGTTTACTTTTGTAGTCTCGCAAAATTATTTATTATTCAAATTTTAATATTCGAAGTACAGTTAAATTTTAAAAATCACTAAATAATTTCGAATTGCTGATCTTACAACGTTTTATATCAAAAATTTTTAATTTACAACGCTTTTAGTTTTAAATTATTGCGATTTTTCCCTTATCTGAGAGACAATTGGTGGAATATTAATTTTCCAAAACATTACTTCACACGCTGATAGCAAAAGCGAACTAAAAAAAAAACGTACGCAAAAGCGAAGTAAAAACACGCAGAATTTCAGAGCCTAAAATGTTTCAAATTTGGTGTTGCATATCTTAGTCATGTTTTTAGTATAAAATTAGTTTTTCAAAGATCATTTTTAAATAAAATTTTTTTAAAAACAAAATTGTTGAATTGTCGACTTTAGAAAGTATTAAATAAATTATATGGACTAGTTACATTTCACTTTTTTTTTGTAAATTCGATTGTTTTCTTTATTCAAAATTAATTTGAAAACACAAAATTGAAATTTACCATTTTTGGTCAAAAATTAATCTTTTTTACTTGAAAATTAAAATATTTCGTTCAAAAATTATACTATTTGGTTGAAAATTCAATTTTTTACCGAAAAATTTAACTAGTCCATTTTTGATTCAATATTTTTTGCTTTAACTTAAAATTCGTTTCTAAACTAGAAAATTAGGCCATTTTTTTGAAGTTTTTTTTTTTGAAAATTATAATTTTAGTTCAAAATTCACCTTTTTTGGTAGAAAATTAATTTTTTCGACTGGAAACTTAAGTATAAACTAAAATTTTCAGTTAAAAAATGTAATAATAGTTATTTTAGGCAGCAGCAGTGTCGTTTTACCTCTCGCCAATTCTTAGGTCGTTTTTGCTCTCGCGTGTATTTACTTCGCTTTTGCGTACGTTTTTTTTTTAGTTCGCTTTTTTTAACAGCGTGTATATGCCAATCACAATATTTTAAATATAAAATTAGTTTTTTTTCTTGAATTTTCAACAGTGTAAAATTGAGGACAATTGAAGAGTATATTCTTAAAAGCTGAAGTTTCAAAAAACAAATTTTTAACTGTTTCCATTTGGTTCAATTTTGAGCTATTTAAAATTCCAGAAAAAAGCCAACTTGATATTAAAAACAACTGTTAAAAAACGGTATATTTATATAATTTTGCACAAACATCAATTACAAACAAAATTTCAATCCATAACTTTTTTTTACCAAAGTTGATTTTCTCGTAAACATTTCGCCTTTGGCAAATAAATAAACATGCAATGTTTCTCGATCGAACGGCCTCCCTAATTTAATTCCACAAATGTAGAAACTTTGCGATTGGTATTGAATAAAATTTCCTTAGACACCACATTTTATCAAAATTAATTCTTACTCTACACTACATATTCATTCTTGTGCCTTGCAATAGAGTTAAAAATGTAGAGTTACAAATTTTAAATGATAAAATAGTATATTGTACAATCAGTGGAGAAAATGGTCGATTATGAACGAGCATTCATTTGACGCGCGAGCGAAGCGACCATTCTCCACGAGTCGTACATACTATTTTCTTCATCGACTACGTGAAATGAGACTTGTTTGGTATGAAAATAGTTATCAAAATGGCGATCTTTCAATCGTTTGACACAAACTTGTGACATTAAAGGAATTGGGGCGGACGCGATCCTAGCACAAAAACTGTATTTCTTCGACTGTATTCGAGGGCGGAACCCCCCAATACAAAAAAACGACATTTAAAAATGAGAAAAAAATTAGGATCATTATTATTGAAATACAATTATAAATTTATTATTAAAAATCAATTATGAATTAATGAAAAAACAATCATGAACCTTAAAGTTAGCGTCACGTTTAGTTTTGGTAATTCAGACTACCCGTACACTCAGACTGTGTGTGTGCGAAGCGTCAACCTTAGTTGTAGGTGGCGACACATAACTGCTGATTCCATAGCACATTCACAAGAAAAAGTCTCATTATTCAACGATTCCACTCACTTTTACCCACTAGTGGGTAAAACCTGTCATTATTCAACGCTTCTCGTCAACGATTGAAAAATCACTTATTTTGATCACTGTTTTCAGAACGAAAAAGTCGAGTTTTTTCACGTACGTGTGGAACAAAAATATCTTTTTTGGCTTGATTTTGATATTATTTGAATTTTCAAATGTCAAAATTTCAACATTTGGAATTATAAATGCAAAAGAGCGTTTCAACAGTCATAATGTAATGAATCGGCACCTTATCATCTTCTAAACAATAATATTCCATTGCTATCAGTGTTGAACGCAAGACCATACAAGAGGATTCACAAATAATAATTAGTAAAAAATATAATGTGATACGGCAGCCACAATTGGAATCTTCAGGATGCTCTTTGATTTTCTTCTTCGTATTGTTATTCTAAATTTGAAAGATTAAATTGCATATAGAAATGTACAAAAATTCTACATGTAAAATAAAATATAAAATAACAAATTTTTATTTCTTGGGAACGTTTGGGATGATCCAATTATGCTGAAAATATTCCGAATGTCGAAAAAAAATTATGTTTAGAAGTTCTGCAAGCCCCATGAAGTTAAACAAGGGTTTTCCAATGTGAAAAAAGGCGTATTTGTAAATTTTTTTTCAGAATCCTCGATTTTAGGTTAATCAAGTTGAAACACAACATTTCTCTTGGCATTTAGCTATAGGATAGGAATCAAAAATTGCTTTTTAAATATCACCCCTACAAGTCTATTTGTAGAGTGCCAAAAAAAACCTATAATTGAAAAATTGGGTTTTTCTAGTTTTTGGCGCTAATTCTGATTTTTTTTAAATACACTCCAAGACCTAAAGTATTAAATTTTGAAAACAATTTATTATTGTTTATAGTAATTCTTCTTAGAACAGAGATAGAAAGTTGCATTTTTCTAGAATTTTCCACTTTTCAGTTACAGTAAGGTAATAATTCATTCAAGTTAACGAACATAATAATTTGACAATATTATTATTACTTGTAATAATATTCCCTATGAAGTTCCAGTTTATTTTAAATATTCAACTTTTTTACTTGTTAGTTATGGACAAATAACAAATATTAATATTAATTTAAACAAAAAGGCTCTTGATAACTACTTAAAGGAAAATTTACATTTAATATAGTCCATATAGAAATCTTAAGAATATTGCAAACATCTGTTTTATTTGAGAAAAACATATTTAAAAAAAAGAGAATGTTTAAAAAATTATTACCTCTAATGTTTATTTATTGCTTTGGTATAGTCGTTTCAGAAAAAACGCAACTTCACAACAATTATCCAAGAGATAAACAATAATAAATTGTTTAAAAAATATTTTTAAACTTACATTAATTATTAGCTCACTAAGCAAAAAATGGACAAAAAGTTAAAACATTTATATTTGCTAAATCGCATTAATAACTAACTTTTGGTGAAAAAAAAGTTGTATATTTCAGAAAAAGCAACAACTTTCTAACATTATTGAAAGAGAATATTATCATAAATAATAATAAATGGCTTAAATAATTATTTATGTTATATTAATTTAATTATTGCTTCGCTCTGACTGAAAAGCTGAAAATAAGTTTAAGATTTCAGAAAAAACCGCGACGTCTTAACTCTAATCCAAGAGAAAATTATTAAAAATAATAATCAAATGTTTACAAAATTTGTGTAAATGTGTAATTATCAGTAGAAAGTAGCACTTTATATATCATAACATTTTGCATTTCAAAAAACCGCAGAAAAATCATGACTCAAAGACTCAAAGACCCAAAGACTCGCTAAACCAAAATTTTCACTCATAGGGTGTGTTTGAGACCTTATAAAACACTTATGGGAGTGATATTGAAAAATTAAGTTTTGATTTGTATTCAATGGACAATCGTGAATAAAAAATTTTTATCTCTACTTGTTTTACCTAATATTGACGATTCTGAATAAAGTTTACAAGAATCTCTAAAAATCATTTTAAAAAATGCATTTATTTATTTATGTGGTTTCGAACAAATTTGGAGGCGATATGCAGGAAAATTCGAGAGAAAAGTTTCCAATGCATTTTGCCAAAATTTCTGAAATGCGTTTTTTTATGTTTTATATTTTGTTAACTAAACCGAAATATTCCGAAAGTAAAAGTTAACCGAACTAGAAACTTTTCAAAATGAAGGGTGTCATTTCAGTGCCAAGAACAAATTGTTTATGTATAACAAAAAAAAATTTACAAAATTTTAATGCTGGAAAAAGGGACCTTCAAATAAAATATAGTCAAAAATTATAATCTGTCTTAAACAATTGCCATTATATTTTTTAGGCTCAATAGTGAAAAATTATAATTTTTTCAATTTCTCAAAAATTTCAACGAAATTATGTTATCATATTGCAAAAATAGTGGTGCAAAAATTAATAAATGATTTTTCAAGAAAAAAAATTATTAACAATTGGTTTCAACAATTCGTTTAAAAAATCGATATACCCAAAAACTAAAAGCTCCATTCGATTTAACTAGCAATTACATAGTATAGAATTGATAATTATGTGATATATATGAGTGAAAATAAAAATGTTGAAATTATTTAATTAAAGATTTTTTTAAATTACTGCCGATAACAATAAAACCTTTTTTCTATTTAAATTAATTACGAAAAATGTAAAAATAATAAGAAGAGAGATGAAGCATGCACTTATTTAAAATTTTAAAATGTACTGACAAATATGTAATTTAAGTCGTTAAAAATATTTTTAATTTCGAAATAATAATTAGACCTAATTTTAGAGCCTTCATATAGTTAAATCAGGTTGTATTTTCATATTTTTTTGCAATGTAATTAATAATACAAGTAAATACTTTTAGGTTATTTAAAATTATTTTTAAAATAGAAAAAAATGGTTACATCAATTACTTTACAGGCAACAAGTACATATTTTTATTAATATTTTCTTTATAAACTCATCACAGACACATCTTCTTCTGATAAGAAATCTTTTCCGAGCTTCTACATTGGTTATTTTGACAAAATAAAGACAGTTTTATTAACTTTTCACATCTTGAATTAATTAAAAAATCAATGTAAATGTGAATATCAGACTCTTAAGTTATAGAATTAATTCAATAACTGTTTTTTTGCCAAATAGCTAAAAATTTGGGAAAATTTAAATAGTAAGTATAACAAGGTGCGCCAAAAAAAACTAAAAATTTATCACAGTTGGGCAAGTCGATCGAAATTTTTCAAATTTTAATATTTGTATGTGTGTGAAAATCTTTTTTCAATTTTTTATTGGGTAAAGTTTGTTAAAGTAAATAATAGGAGGCTAAAAAAAGTAAGAAAGAAATTGTTTCGACGAAGTATAATATTTCAAAAAATGACGGAAAATGCAATTTTTTAAAATTAGTACCTAAAGTTCCCATAAAAAGTATTTCAAGCAAAATTCTTTTTCTATTTTTTATAGATTCTGACACATGAGCAATTATTACACGAGATTGAAAAAAAAATCTGCAGAAATCTACATTTTGTTTTAAATTACGGCGTGGGCATTTTGCGCATAAATTTGGGTACGAATAGCCGGATTTTGTTGGTACACGTAGACATTTCGTTTACATTATTTGTAATCGTTTCATATTTTATATTAATTTTGAATTTTTACGCAACTTAATATTTCTTCAAACTCACTCAAATTTTTTCTACAAATAAGAAGTGTTTATACAGGAAAATGCAAAAATTTTATATTCAATTTATAATTACTAATTTTAAATTAACAGTCGTACTGTAAAAGCAATTATTATTCAATTTTTAATCCTTAAAGTACAATTAAATTAAAAAAAAATCGTTAATTAATTTATATGCAATGTTGATCAATTAAAAACGTTTTTTTTTATCTAAAATCTTCGATTTTAAAAGCTTATAATTTTTAATTGTTCAAGTCCTTGAAACTGCATTTTAAAATTCTTTAAATTAAAAACTACGTCTAAAAATTAAAATCGGAAATGGAACATTTTCAAAAGTGAAAGATTTTTGAATTACGTATTCTAAACTGAATGATATCACAATTAAAAAAATTTACAATTTAACTAATTACTTAAAAAGCAGTTGAAATCAAAATTGGACAGATCTCTTTTTGGCGAAAAATTTGTAAAATTCCTGTTCAAAAAATAAATGCACTCTTCTTTCGCAACTTACCTGACAAAAAGAATGTGTAAACGAATTAAAATTGCAGAAAATATTGAAAATTAGTTAACTTATGACTGGATATTCTGAAATGACCAATTACTAATTTACAAAAAGCTGATTTTTGCCCATGTTAATTCAATGGGAAACTTCATGGTCTTTTACGCTTAATTTGGAGGGATTTTTTTTTGTACATGAGTGATGAGTGATGAGAACAAAAAAATTGGAAAAGTGAAAAATAAGGACCACGCTAGTGCAGATCCTCTAAATATTATTATAAAAAAACACATTTATTTTTTTGTTGATTCAATAAAATTGAGATTGAAAAAATCCTGTGAAGAGTGGGCCAGGTGACCAGATTCCTACATTACAGACACTTTATTTCCTAACTTATTTTCAATCTAAGAACCACATCAAGTTGAAAAGTTGGCATAATAAATAAGAAGCACTAAGAAATCTGGTCTGGTCCTAAATTTGAATAATTATAAAAAAAGTAAAAAAAATATTTGCAAAAACAAGGTTTTCATAATTATTAAAATTTAGGACCAGAAACAGTTTTCTTAGTGCTTTTTATTTAATATCTTAAATTTTCAACTCGATGTCGTGCTTTGGGTAAAAATAAGTTAGGAAAGAAAAAAATTCCAGTAAGGTCACGTGACCCACCCATTACATTACCTTAAATAGGATCCGTAAGAAAAAACCAAATTTTTTATTTATAAATTTAACTACAATGGGTATAAACAAATAAAAAAATAAAATAAAAACATTTTTGACAACTCAAGGTAAAAATTAACAAAAGTACATATTCTGTCATTCTTTGAAATATTATGTTTCGACGAAACCATTTTTTTCATCTAACTTTCATAAGCTTTATCAAGAATTTTTTTTAATGTTTCTAATTTTTGCGCATTCTTTGTGAACGGTATTTTACAGAATTGAGTTCGAATAGTTTATGTTTCAGGATCCGAAAAAATAGACCAAAATTCTGTTTGAAACTTAAAAATATGTGCGAGGTTTGTTTAGCTTATTAAAAAGAGCATTAAAAAATAAATAAACTAAAAACATTTTTTTTTGGCAACTTTAAGCACAGATTAACAAAATTGCATAAATATAAGCATATAGCAACTAAACTTTTTGTTGAAAATAAAGACAATAGACGAAAAAATATTTTTCTTACCTTTTTTCCTTTTATAGCTATTTATTTGCATAAACTTTACCAAAAAGAATAGAAAAGAATTTTTTGCATACACGAAAAAATTACAAATGAACATTTTTAATTGACTTGCCATCCATAATTGAGAGATTTTTGTATTTTTTTTTTGTAATTTGTAATGCCACAAAGAAACTTTTCAGTGATTTTACCAATGAATTTAATAATGTTAACTTTTTCAGCCCACTCTAGATTATAACAGAGAATAGATTTGTAAACGAGAAAATAGCTACATTTTATAATAATGCAATTAATTCTGAAAAATGCGCGTATTTAGAAATTAGATCTCAAGCTTTATTTTAAAGGATTAGAGACATAAATTCGCGAAAAAAGGTAGTCAGGGAAATGTTATCCAATAGCTTTTACTCGTATTTAATCGAATTTATTTTGGTACTTTTATTTGGTAACAAAAACCTGTAATTAAAATAAATTGCATCTCCAAACACAAACCCAATTTATGAATCTATGTAAATTGTTTCGTAGAATCGAAAGAGCAATATTATTTTCTCTGTATCTCGAATATTCAAACGAATTTTACGAAGTTTCAAATTCCTGAAAATAAATTATATTTCATATCTTTATCTGTTAAAGTAATATTTTGTAAGTATATATGCATAGAATAAAATTTAAAAAAACTCTTTTGAAAATATAAATGTACGCAGGATGCATAAAATAAAATAAAATATTATTCTAACAGACCAATTTTTTGGAGGGATTTGTGATTTTTTAAATTTTGGTTTCAAAATTTAGGTAAGATTGCTGCATTTTTCTAGTTTCGTTAACTTTTATTTTCGGAATATTTACATTTTCCTAATGAATATTTTCGGTTGTTTTATTTTTTTCAGGTAATTTTAGTGTACTATTTTTTTAGTGTTACTGACACTAATTAAATTTATCCTACACAGAATATTTTCTACACAGAATACATACTACACATAGTTAAATAGGAGTTTTATTTTATTTTGAAAAGACTCTCAACACATTATATACGAAAATATTATGATCAATATTTTTCCTACATCAAATATGTTCTACACAAAATGTTTTAAAAAGGATGAAACAATAATTCATCAATAATAATTTCAATACTAATTTTTAATAATAATAATTTTAATAATTATTATAATAATAATATAATTACATAATAATAATAATTTTGAAAATTTTTTCAATTAAAATTAAATACGCGATTGTGAATTAAGTAATTCCATTATTTCGAACGAAATAAAAATAAATTAAACTTGTATCATTTCTAAATAAATTTATAATAATACAGATAAATTGTATTAATACAAAGTTTGGAAATAAAATGATTACTAAATTAAATATTACAAAAGTCAAAATTTCTGAAATTCTAGAATTTTAAAGTGGTTATTACATCAAAACATTAAAATTAATTTTACACAATTTTCTAAGCTAAAAAAATAAATTGACAGTTAAAAATATAAAAATTCTCAATTGTAAATCATTAACATTGAATTATTAAGAAAAAAATTCAAAATAAAAACTAATTTTAAATGTGAAGCATTAAAAATGAACAAATTTTTGGTAAGGAACTTTAAAAAATAAGGGAATCCGAATTTAATTTAAAACTTAAATCAATTTTAGTTAACCAAGAATTGTGATATTAACATTTTTTCTACTCAAATCATTTAAAATTTCAATTAATTTAACCAAATTTAAATTATCTGAACATTCAAAATATTGTACATTGTTAATTATACTTTTCAAAATTCAACCATTTCAATTTTAATTGCAAAATTAAACTTATGAAAGGTAAAAATTCAGAATTCAACATGAAAATTCAAAATTATAAACTTGTAACAATTTAAATTCTTGAAATGATTGAATTTTTAAATGATTTTTTTTATCTTCAACCAAAACAATAAAAAATATATATATTATCAACACCTAGCTTTTAATTTATTCTGGAGGCATATTATTCAAGTCTTAAATTACAAATCATTTAAACTCAAAACTGTAAAACTAACACTTCTTTCCATGTAATATTTTACAAATTTGAAGAATTTAAAAAACCAGACAATTTTGTACGCTTCAAAATGGAACCGAACTATTTAACATATTTAAATCTAAAAATTTTTATTCTAAACTGACTATCAAGGCTTTCAACATGAAAGTTTTCAATGTTAAAATTTTTAGTTGTCAAAAGATACAGATATTTGTAATATTCGAACTGGAAACTTCAGAATTGTGGAAATTATATCTCCAAAACTTAAGAAATTAAAAACTAAATATTTTTGAATTTATATTTTTGAAGCAAAAAAACTTGAGTTAGTTAAATTGAAATTTAATAATTATACTAATTAATGAGTATCATATCATGTAGCATGCTTTGAAATATATTCAGAAAAAAATAATTCCTATTTATTTCTGTGTAGGATATATTCTGCGCAGAAAATATGTTGTGCACGAAAAATATAATACTATCTAATCCTTCGTGGATAGTAGTTTTTTCTGAAAATATTCTCAAAATATTGTACACAATCAATATTTTTCCTACGCAACATATTAAAACCCTTTAATCCAATTTTTCTGTATGAGCAAATTAGATGCTTTATGCAATTAAATAATTATTTATTTTATTTAAATATTCTTACTGCTCTATGAAAATATTCTTCATAAAAATAATAGGTGTAATACAAAATATATTTTACACTATTTATTCGCATTTATTATATAAGTTAATTATAACGATTTTTTATTGTGAATTTACTAATATATTTTTTGTTCAGCATTCCGTAAATTCCACTATTATTTGAAAGTTGAACTACTTTGATAAAAACACATTTGATTGGTTGCAAATGTAACAATGTTGTTGAAAATTGACTTTCTATTTGAAAATTAAATTAACTTTTTTGTTGAAAATTATTATTTTTCGATAGACAATTCAACTCTTGTTGTAAAAATATCAACTATTAATAGTTTTTTTTATTGAGAATTCATCTTTTTTGTTTAATCTTACTATTGTTCCTTTAAAATTAAACTCGACGATTTGTTGAAATTCTTTTTTTAAATTAAGTTTCTTAACTGGAAAATCACCTATTCCATTATTGGCTGAAAACCAATCACTTTTAGTTAAAAAATCAACTATTAAATTTTTCGTTGGTAAATTACCCTTTTTGATTGAAATTTGTACTAACTTCAAAAAATTAATTTTATCTGGTAGAAATCTAAAAATTTAGTTGAAAATTACTCCTTTTTATTTGAAAATTTAATTCTGTGCTCGAAAATGAACTTTATAGTTAAAAATTAATGTCTTCAGGATGACAATTCAACTGTTTTCTAAACAATTCTTTTTTTGCCTTAGAAATTCAACTGTTTTGTAAAGAATTCGCCTTTTGAGGTTGAAAATTTATAAAATTTGGTTGACATTTTTTATCTAAACTGGTTTGGATTGAAGAATAAAATTTTTATTCTTACTCAAATATTAAACTTTTTTGTGTATTGATATTTTTTGTTTAATTTAAGTTAAGTAATGTGAGTGTTATTGCTTTAAAATTAAACTCTTTCTTTTTCGAAATATTAACAATTACATTTGTTGCTTAAAATTCATCTTTCTGGATTCAATTCAACTATTTTTTATTTAAAATTAAACTCTTTTTTTGTTTAAAATTTCAATTTTAACATTTGTCGTTGAGAATTCATCTTTTTTATAAAAAAACTTTAATTAAAAAACATTAGTTAAAAAACATTATTTAAACTTGAACTCCTATGTTGACATTTTTTTCAATTCACCAATTTAGTTGAAAATTCATCTCATGGTTAAAAATTTAACCATTTTTTGAATTTCTTTTTCCCTTTTAAAAAATAAATTGAATGAAAATTTAAATATTTCATTTTTGGTTGAATACTTCTCTTTTTTATTTTAAAATTCAACTATTTTGTTTGCAATACATCTTTGTACGTTAAAAATTTCACTATTTTGTCCATAATCCATCTTTTTTTATGTATATATCGGACTGTTTTTTAACACTCGTCTTTTTGGATTTATGATCAAACTATTTGGTTAAACATTAACTGTTTTTGGTGGAGAGACCATTCTTTTTGGATGAAAAGTTTACTAATACATTTTAATTAAACATATAATTATTTGGTATTTAAAAATTCAACTGTTTTATTAAAAATTTATCTTTTTTGTGTTTTAAATTGATCTTCTCAGGTTTGCATGCCAACTTTTTTCTAAAACATTTGATATTGTAGCTTAAAAACTAAACTTTTTTGTTAGAAATTTATCTCTTTTGGTATAAAATTCAACCTTTTTGGTTTAAAAATGAACTATTTTATTGAAAATACAGTATATTTCGATTTTAAATTTTAAGCGCTTTAAATTTAATTTAATACCTACATATTAATTTTATTTAAAAGAATTTTTTTCTCTATTTTCATGAAAATACATATCAAAAAGTATTTTTAAAAAATACAAGTTGTTTCTAACACAACGTATAATTTTCGATTAATAATTAAACGTTTACATCAATTGTTTGAACAATTTATTTGTTTACAAATTGTTCTCAACTTTTCAGTTCGAGCGAAGCAATAATCAATTAAATTTAACAGATATCATTTATTTTTATTTATAACAATATTCTCCTAGAATGATATTAGAAAGTTGCATATCTTCTCCTACAGTAGTGCTAGATAGTTGCGGTTTTTATCTGAAATGTTCAACTTTTTGCCTAGTTTTTACTAAATGAGGCAATCTTCTAATAAATGAATGTCATTTTATTTGATAGTAGTTTTACAATTTTTTTCGGAGTGTAGTATTTTTATTCTTTCGCCATGTTTTAAACCTTTTAATTAAAATAAAAAGGCTCTTAGTAACTAGGACAAGCTACATTCAATTTGATCCATAAAGAAAACTTGAAGAATATTTCAAATATCAAGTTTCTATTTCAGAAAAATATATCCACATAAAAGAGATAGTTAACAAAGCGATTCATTATAAAATTAAAAAAAAAAACGCAAATTTATGGAATTACTATAAGAGACTATAGTCATAAAGAATAATAAATGGCTGAACAAATTTTTTGTTGCTAAATTGCATTAATTATTCGCTCACTTTAAATGAAAGGTAGCAAAAAAGTAAAAAATTTTAGAAAAAAGCGCAACTTTCTAGCATTGTTCAAAGAGAACATTATTAAAAATAAAAATCGATTGTTTAAACAATTATGTTTTTAAGTTGAATAAGTTATTACTTTACTACAGTTAAAAAGTTAACGGAAATGGACAATTTTAGAAAAAACGCAACTATCATTACTATAGAAAAAGATAGTTTGAAACGATATTAATTTGTTTAAACAATTATGTTTCTTAAGTTGAATTAATTATTACCTCAGTAACTAAACAGTTTGCGTAAACAATTATATTTGTGAAATTTAGTTAATTATTAACTCATTCCAAGCGAAAAGTGGACGCGCAAATTTTTAGATTTATTCCAAGAGAATGTTATTAAAAACAACAATAAACTGTTTATACAATTATTGTCGTGATTTGGAATTAATCACCTCTTTATAATTTCAAAGTGGGTAAAAAGTAGAAAATCTCAGAAAAATTGGAACTTTCTAATGTTATTCTAAAATAATATTGTTATAAATAAAAATGCTTTGTTTTAACAAATATTTTTGTTAAATTTAATTGATTATTGCATCGTTCTACCCGACAAGTTTAACCATTCTGAAAACTGGGACTCTCTAACTCTATTATAGGAGAAAATTTCTATAAACAATTTATCTAAATATATAGTTATCCGTATAAAGTAGTATTTCATAAACTAGAAACAATATGTACTAAAAACACTGCAACAAAATCATGATTTGCGCGAAAAACTCGCAAAATTCTATTTTTCACTTATGTGGTTTTTTACAACACTATAGAACAGAAAGCTTTATGGGTGTGATATTTAAAAAGGATTTTTTATTCGTATTTTATGGATAATTCTAAAAGAAATGTTAAGTTTCAACTCAATTCACCTGATATCGACAGTTTATAATAAAATTTACAGAAACGTCTTTTTTTATGGGAAATACCTCTTAAACTTTCATTGGGCGTGCGGAATAGCGTGTTTTTATTTATACTTGGTAGAATTTTCTTCGCAAAAAATATCCTCAACGTTTCAGTGGTCTGGTAATATTCAGGGTTATTGCAAAGATCATGAAGTTTATCATTGATTTAATATGGGAAAACGTCAGCTTTTTGTAAATCTAATATTTAAGCACAATAATATGTTACAAATAATGCCGCGTTTTAGTATATTGTTCAGAATTTCTCATTATTCGGTAACCTAAAATTACCCAATAATTTGAATGAATACTTGCCTAAATTATCATTTGTTCTCTAAGAATTCTTGCAGATTTTAAAATAAATTTAAATTGTTTGGAAAATTTTATTTAGTTCAAATATATTATAATGTTTAAACTATTTAAAAAAATTATGTCATTCAGGATCGCTGTTTTAATCAAAGAAAAAATTCCCGGTCATTTCCCGATTTGCAAATAATTTTTCAGTCAATGAAATTAAAAAAGTTGCAAATTTTTCTATTTGAATAAAAAACTGAGTTGCAAATTAAAGCACTCAAAGTGAAACTCTTGAATTTTAAACTTGTAAAATCAAAGTTTAAAAGTTTTTCAATTACAACTTTTTTTATTCAAATGCTCAATCATTTACAAGCATAAAATTAAAGCTACTAACACTACAACAGAACAATTTTCAATTAAATGCAGTTGAACTGCGCAATAAAATTCTTAAAACTTTTATAAATTGTATATTACATTTTTTTCATTAACTAAACACTTTAAAATTGAAAGTTAAATTATTTTAAAACTATTTTAGAATTATTGGCATTTTTTCTCAAATTAAACAAGTTTCCTGAAAATCTTCCACCTTCATTTTTCATAATTTTGTACACCTTTTTTTATATTCTCCTAAAAATAATTTTTCAAAATAAAAAATAATTTTCACATCATCTATCATAATCTTAAGGAAATGTTTTTTATTCTTCTGAAGACATTCACAATTCTTAAAAAGCTTCTAAATTTTTTGTTCGAAATCTGCAGAAATCTACATTTTGTTTTAAATTACGGCGTGGGCTATTTGCGCATAAATTTGGGTACGAATAGCCGGATTTTGTTGGTACACGTAGACGTTTCGTTTAAATTATTTGTAATCGTTTCATATTTTATAATAATTTTGAATTTTTAGTCAACTTAATATTTCTTCAAACTCACTCAAATTTTTTCTACAAATAAGAAGTGTTTATACAGGGAAATGCAAAAATTTTATATTCAATTTATAATTACTAATTTTAAATTAACAGTCGTACTGTAAAAGCAAATATTATTCAATTTTTAATCCTTAAAGTACAGTTAAATTAAAAAAAAATCGTTAATTAATTTATATGCAATGTTGATCAATTAAAAACGTTTTTTTTTATCTAAAATCTTCGATTTTAAAAGCTTATAATTTTTAATTGTTCAAGTCCTTGAAACTGCATTTTAAAATTCTTTAAATTAAAAACTACGTCTAAAAATTAAAATCGGAAATGGAACATTTTCAAAAGTGAAAGATTTTTGAATTACGTATTCTAAACTGAATGATATCACAATTAAAAAAATTTACAATTTAACTAATTACTTAAAAAGCAGTTGAAATCAAAATTGGACAGATCTCTTTTTGGCGAAAAATTTGTAAAATTCCTGTTCAAAAAATAAATGCACTCTTCTTTCGCAACTTACCTGACAAAAAGAATGTGTAAACGAATTAAAATTGCAGAAAATATTGAAAATTAGTTAACTTATGACTGGATATTCTGAAATGACCAATTACTAATTTACAAAAAGCTGATTTTTGCCCATGTTAATTCAATGGGAAACTTCATGGTCTTTTACGCTTAATTTGGAGGGATTTTTTTTTGTACATGAGTGATGAGTGATGAGAACAAAAAAATTGGAAAAGTGAAAAATAAGGACCACGCTAGTGCAGATCCTCTAAATATTATTATAAAAAAACACATTTATTTTTTTGTTGATTCAATAAAATTTTTGGACCACCTTAGTGGAACAATTAATTTGTGTATGAATGGGTGATGATACTTTTTCTCGCCATTCAATAGAAAAAGTCAGTTTCTAAGTAAATTATCGATTATTTCTCGGTTTACCGGCCCGATAAAAAATTCTTTTAATGCAGAAAATAAATAATTTTCTCAAGTATAAAGGTCTGGGGACAGTGAAATCAGTAGTCTGTAATAATTGCCGAAACTCTGGTATACCGGAACAAAATGAAGTTAATTATGAGCTTGGGAACAATGGATTCCTTCTTCCGCGAATTCCACCACCATCAGCACAATATTCAAACTATCGTTATGGACCCGCCTTTCTGGGCGCACGACCCCTTTCGCGGTCCATTCAAAGAGCAAAGCGTACACACCAGGCTGGGCAGTATACTCACATCAAAGTACTTCACGGTCCATGGCTCAGTCAGAGACCAAGAAGATTTCGAACCACAAGAGCGCGTTCCCACGCGACCTGCAGGTATCTTCTATACACCTGATAAGAATATATTTTAAATTAGGCCAGAGAAAACACAACTCTAAACACAATCACCAAACGTCGTCCAGAATAAATTGCAAATCATTTTCTATTTTTCTAAAATCAGGCCTCGAACTCACTTCTGATATCAAAAATAGTGTAAAAAGTGTCACAAATTTGAAAAAAAGTGTAATACAATTTTGCAAGAATTAAACTTAAATATTAATGAAAATAGAGAATAGAATGTGTAATGTAAAAAGGAACATTTTTTTTATTAAATATTTGTTTTTTAATTGCAGGGTGTCTAACTCAAGTCACTTAATATATTTAATTTTCTTGAATTTCTCTTTATAGTCCATGAACATGAATAATAATTCAAATACATTTTTATTCAACTTCTTGCACTTAAAATCTAGTGCATATCTAAGTCCAACCAATGTGCGTACTACATTAAATGTCAAATTTCGAACTTTTCAAGTAAAAATATTGAATTTTTTGACGATAGATTAATTTTCAACAAAAGATGATAGAATATTCAATTGGTATACTTATATTTTCAATTCAGCAAAATATTTTTTTTTTTTTCAATTTCAAAATAAATTTTACATTTTCAAACAAAATGAAGAGTTTTTAAATAAAATGATAAATCTTTAACTAGAATGGTTAAATTTGAAACCAAAAAGATCATTTTTTAACAAAATTTGAAGTTCAATTTTTAGTTTAAAAAAATCCATTTTCAACAAAGTAGCTAATTTTTCAACCCGAGATGAATTTTCAATTAAAATATTGAAACTTCAAAAAAAAATTAACAAATAGGTTTAACTTTAAACCAAGCAATTGAATTTTCAACCTAAAAAGATGAATGTTCGAATAAGATAGATTTTTCAGTCAAGAGAGAAAAAAAACTTCAAACAACCTCGTGAATTTTCAAGACAAAGATGGATTTTCAACTAAAAATATAATAATTAAACGATCAGTTTAAAAAATTATTTTTAACCAAAGAGATGAATGTTATCTAAAATGATGGAACATTCTACGGGATAAATTTACATTTTCAGTTAAGGAAAATAATGAATAATGAATAATTTAATTTCAATCCAAATGATGAACCTTTAACTCGAATAGTTCAATTTTTAACCAAAAATAATAATTTTTAACCATAAAAGATGTATTTTCAACAAAATACATGACTTTATAATTGAAAAAGATACATTTTAAACCCAGAAATGATTAATGTTAAATTAGAATTTTTTATTTCTCAACCAACACAAATTATTTTCTTTCAAAAAAGATAGATTTTCGACCAAAAAGTATGAATTTTTGACGAAAATGATTAATCTCCAACTAGTATTTTTTATTTTTTAACCAATAAGAATAAACTGGAATTATTACTTTTAAAATGTATCAGAATGTTAAATTTTTGAGCTATAGATAAATTCTTAAACAAGTAGACTAATTATCTACCAACTGGACAAATTTACAAACAATTACTTGAATTTTCAACTTAAAAATGTTAATTTTCAACTTAAAAACTTAGTTTTAAATTAAAGAGATAAATGTTCGAATAAAATGGTGGTACATGGATTATGTTATATTTTCAATTAAAAAAATAATTTAAAAAAGCGAATTTTAATCACTCTTTTTAGTTTAAAATATTAGTATTTAGTTGAATGTTCAACTGTTTTGATGCAAGCTTGCCGTTTTGACTTAAAAATGGAACATTTTGAATGAATTTTTTTTCTTTATTGATTGACAAATCTTTTTTTACTGTTCTTTTTTGTCAGAGACTGCAGGGTTCCAGCCCCGCTCCTTAAATCTAACGTAATTTTTGGATTACCCCTGAATAAATTCACGAAAAAAACTAGTGGGTAAAAATATCAGAAAAAAAAACTTCACGTAATTTATTCACGGTCACTAATGAGCCCATACAAAATTTCCGGTATGCTGTGGTTCGCCGTCATGGCGAACATTATTTTAGCCAATGAGCTAAAAAGTTGAATAATATTTTTCGAGAAAAGATAAATAAATAGTTGCATTAGCGGAAAATTGTGAAAAAATAGTGTATTCAGTGTAATTTTTTCGAAATAATAGAAAAATAGTGTCATCGCTGAAAAAGTGTCCAGCAGTGTAAATGGTGTGGTGAGTCCGAGACCTGTACATATTTTATTACAAGAGAGAATATATGAAAGAGTATACCACAAATTCGAAAATTATTTATCCCATTGATAGTTTGATATTAGATTGAGAAATAAGAAAGTATTTACAGTTCTTTTTATTATTTCATGTTTATTTCTCATAATTATGACACTTACATTCGCTGAGTGAATATTAAATTAGTTGACCTTCAAAGGTATTTATGTGATTACTAAATGTATTTCGCAGACCGCTTGTTTTCCTACTTTACTTAAACATGCTGTGCCAAGTTATTATAATTTTTGTACAAAAATCTACGTGGATTTTTGTAACAAACAATATTATACACTGAATAATCATTTTACATATTAAATGGAACTAGTCTACATTGAAGATTACATTAATTGTTGTGGAATATTTTGACCATTATTCATTTTTAGGATACTTATCATCATCAGGCTTATCATTAAAATCATTAATTTAAAATTCGCAGCATGGTTGATTACAATGATTGACATTAAGTTTATTGCAACGGTTTCGCTCGGATTTACGCAATTGAAACATGTTCTAAAAAAAGAATTATTGTTATAAAATTCATTATTTCGTTTTAGTTTCATGATCCAATGCTTTTTTATCATTTAAATTCCTAATTATTTTAACATGTTTAGACATTTTCACGGGGTTTTCTTACATAACGCCGAGTCTTTCGTTATAGTCTTATCCCTAATCGGTATTAACATAAACAGTTCATCTTAATTTATTCGATAAGTTTTATGCTAGACGCCTCTCATCCTCTCATCCTCTTGAGCCGTCGTATTTAATTATATCCATGCTGCGATTTCACGGTTTAGGAGGAGGTTAAGGTGAATTATGGTTATCATATTTTGTCATTGAGAAATAAAACAAAGTTTCGTTTAAAATAAAAAAAATCATGCGAATCCCGTATATTCTAAATAAGGGTTGATTCGCGCTGCTTTCATTACGTATTTCATGTAATCGCGTTACATGTTTCCAAGTCCACCTCCCGGTTTACCCATTCCGTACGCTGGTTGTTTGAACGGCATCTGAGGTCTGAAAATATATTAACGGGAGAAAAAAAAAGAAAAACGGGAATATGGGAAAGGGAAGGTGGGAGATGCGCGTCGTTTAGTTGAAGATCCAGTTTTTCATTTTAAGAGAAGATGAATTTAAAAGGGTGTTTAAAAAACAAAAGTGGTCTCTCAAAATAAAATCTGACACGTATAGGCAGAAAAATAATAGTTACCTGCATACCAAAGTTTGCGAAGTTAAAATAGTCAAGAGAAATTCATGAGAACGGAATGGAACAATTTAAATTGAATATATAAGGGGTCTGTTATTTTTGAGTTTGTTTTTAAGGAAATGTTTACTTGGAGGGTCGTGTATACGGAGCTGTGCGGTAGCGCGCGCCCGTGCCTGCTGTTGTTGTTGTCTTGTACGATTTCCATGCGCGGCTTGATGATTCGTCTGCGAATTTCATGGATTGAGGTATTTTCATTATTAGAGTTTTTGGACAATACCGAAGAAACATCAATTAATTACATACATGCTAAAGCGTACATTTTAATAGGTAAATTATTTTTTAACATTAAATTCAATTGTATTTATTCCAAATACAGGGTGGCCAAAGAAATCCAATTTCAAAATTCCATCATTTTTTCTAGCTAATTTTTCCTTTTCCCTGACCATTAATATAGAATCTCTTATCAATCGAATAAAACAATTTTTGTAATTTACATCTATTAATTTTTAATGTATTATTCATACAGCTGCCACGGCCTCATTTAATTCCCAAAGGTGAGCAATATCTAACCCAAAAAGAATGAAAAATAATTCGACTCGTAAGACTTCAAACAATTCAAGTTAAATTCAATAAGTTTGAAATGAGTTTAGAAAAGATCAAGAAAATTCGAACACATGCGAGGAAATGTTTTTAAAAATTTAGGATGATTTTCAAAGACTTCAAGATCAATTAAACAAAACCTAGAAGTAATTACAAATATCTATTGAATTTAGAGAATTTTGTAGAATTCAAAACGTTCAAGGAAATTCCAACGAATTTAAGATAATCTAGGATGAATCAATAAAAATTCAGGGTAAATTCCAATTGCCTTCACATGAATTGCAAGATATATTTTTAAATCTCTTCAAATTTTTGAAACCCTACGAAATCCCTCACTCACTTTTTGTAAATAAATTCTCTGAAATCCATTAAAATGTTCTAAAATCCCGTGATATTTTATAACATCTGATATTTCCTGAAATCCTGCACAATTTATTAAAATATCTTCAGACCTTTTAAATTTTCGTAAAGTCATTTAAATATCTTCCAAAATTCTACGAAAACCTTTACAACCGCCTGAAACTTTTTTCAAATAACTTAAAATCATTTATATTTTTGAAAACTCCTTAAATATTTTGAAGGCTCTTGAAAATGCATTGGAATCTTTTAAAATACCCCAAAATATTTTTATTCCTTTAAATCCCAATAAATTACTGCAATAAAATTAAAATTCTTTGTGATCTTTGAAATACTCTAAAATATTTCTAATCCTTTGAAATCTTTTGAAATTCCTTGACATTATAAAAAAATACCCTAAAACATTAAAAATTCTTGTTAATGCCTTGATATTTTTTAAAGCAGTTCAAAATTTCTTAGCATTTCTTTAGAATACCCTAAAATATATAAATCCTTTAGAATCATTCCAAATTATTGCATTTTATTAAAAAATATCCTAAGATATTTCAAATCCTTTCAAATCTCTTAAAAATGCCTTGAAATCTTTTGAAATATCCAAAATATTTTTAATTCTTTGAAATTCATTCAAATTAATGAAATCTCTAAAAAATTCCTTGCAGACTTTAAATGTACCCTATAATACTTTAAAATATTTTGATCCCTTAAAATTTTAAGCAATTGAAAATTCCTTGAAAATGTTTAAAATAACCTAAAATATTTAAAATCCTTTAAACTTATTGAAATCCAATTAAGATTTTTAAATCTTCTTAGTACTAAAAATACCCCAAAATATTTAAAATCTTTTACATTTCTCTAAAATTCCTTCGAATTATTTAAATCTATTTAAAATAAACTTAGATATTTAAAATCTTTGGTATCCCTTGAAATTATTCTTCTGAATAAAAAATTCTTTTAAATCCTGAAAATTTATTAAAATACCTTCGTTTAAAATCACTTAAAATCCTCGGAAACCTAATAAAATCTATTTGAATGTTTTAAAATATCCTAAATAAACTAAACTATTTCAAATCTTCTGAAAGTTGTTTAAAAACTTTAAAGCTTTTTAAAGCTATTGA
This sequence comes from Druon quercuslanigerum, assembly GCA_010014905.2. Lineage (NCBI taxonomy): Eukaryota > Metazoa > Arthropoda > Insecta > Hymenoptera > Cynipidae > Druon > Druon quercuslanigerum. The sequence continues at coordinate 2,211,498 of JAAAKG020000001.1, read as the reverse complement.
AAATCCCTTGGATGTTTTAAAAATCCATGGAAAATTCTACAAAATATTTCCATATAACCGAAAAAATTTCAAATCCTTTCAAATCCCTTGAAACTGGTTAAAGCTTTTGAAAACTTCTTGCACTTTTTAAAAATACCCTGTAATCAATTTAAGTGATTAAAATCTACTGGAAATTTATTGAAATTTCTTAAAATACCCCAACATATTTCAAATATTTTGAAATCCCTTGAAATGTTTTAAATATCTTGAAAATTTCTTTACATTTTCATTAATCCAAATCTGTTTCAAATTTTAGACATTTTTTAAAATACCCCGAAGACTTCTAAGAATAGACTCTGACAGCCCTGATTATTTCTGGAAATTACATAAAGTGCTTCTTACAGAAATTCCCAAACTTTTGCGATTTTTCTTTCAAAATCTCTGACTTTCCCTGACCAATAAAATTCTCTGACCTGCGGCCACCCTGAAATAATAATAGCTATGTCTTACGCGCGCTTTTAGAGATGTTTAGTCAATAATTATTATACACGTAATTAGCTAGTTATGCTAATTATGAATACAAATTTTACTTATATATATACTTTTAAACATTAATTTTTATATCAATCAAGTTTTATTCCATTTATATTATTCTCTCTCTGTAATTAAGAAAACCTTATTATCACAGTTAGGGAGTTAATTTCAGTATTTAAGGCGCGAATGACAAGCCAGTTTAGTTTTTATGAAGAATTACAAACGCAAGGAATTAATAGACCTTTGCCTCTGTAAAAGGATTTTTTTTTAATTTGGAATAAATTGTTTTAAATTCTCACTGTATTGGAAAAAGTTTACTATTTAAGTAAGAAATTAATTTTTGTTTCGATTCGTGGAATATCAATATACAACACTTGATACATTTTAGTTTATTTAGCTTACCTGGATATTCCGGCGCTTCGTAATATTCATGTGATGCATGAGGTATAGTTTCATCCTCGTACTCGTAAGATTGGTATCTTCCAGGAGGTTGTTGGTACATTTCCTCGCTAAAAATAAAAAAAACCAGTTATCGTGCAATTAAGAGAGTACTAAAAATTAATAGAAATCGATACACGGTTCTTTTAAAAGCAACTCTAAAAGTATCCATAGAATAAGAAAGTAGTCGACTCAGATTCATAGAGTTCATAAAAGTAGGTTTTCTTCACAGTAATAAAATTTGTGATAAAATCTTTATGTTCAAGAATTAGCAATGGCTGCTATCTAAGCACATTTCCGACGTTGTCTTTATCAGACTATCTGCAGCAGAAAATTACATAAAAGTCCACTAAAAGAGTTTGAGATTTTTAGAGAACTACTATTCCTTTTATTAAGAGATTGTACCCGTTGATAACATTTAGAAAAATCGCTTTTAGTATCAGTCAAAACGTCCAATTAAACACCTTTTTTATCATTTTGAACCTGTAGATCAATAATTAAAACAAAATTTATTTAAAAAATTTAGTTTTTGTACAAGCAATTGCTAATCTTCCCATTTTTACATATAAAAAAGGCGATTTTTTTAGAAAGCAGTTGAAGTTTTGACAATAAAGTTCATTTTCAGCCAACGGAAATAAATTTTCAACAAAAAAGATTAATTTTCTATCATAATAGATATATTTTTACAAAAATAGTTAAGTTTTCAAGCTAAAAGGTTGCCTTTCGGACTGGAAAAAAAGAATTTTTAACAAGAAAGTTAATTTTCAATAAAGATAAATGAATTTTCAGCTGAAAGTTCAAATTTCAACCAAAAATGGAACAGTTAAATTTGCAAGTAGATACACTAATTTTCAACAACAAAAATTAATTTTCGATCAAAATAGATGCATTTTTAATAAAATAGTTAAGTTTTTACACTAAAAAGTTGGACTTTTGGACCGCAAAAGAAGAATTTTGAACAAGATAATTTTCAATAAAGATAAATTAATTTGTAACTAAAAAAGATACATTTTCAAACCAAAAACGGAACAGTTAAATTTGCAATTAGAAAAACTAATTTTTAATAAAAAAAATTAATTTTCTACCACAATAGATCCATTTTCAAGTAAATAGTTACGTTTTCACGCTAAAAAGCTTGAGTTTTGAACCGGAAAAGATAAGTTTTTAACAAGAAAGATAATTTTCAATCAAAATAGAAATCGAAAATAGAATCGATCAATTTTCAGTTAAGAAAAAGAACATAATTTTCAAAATGAAAAAAAAAACTATTTTGAATCAGTTCAATTCAATTAATAAAGACGAATTTTTATAAGAAAATAGTTAAATCATCCACCAAATAAACGATTTTTTTTAACAAAGTAGATGACTTTCCAACTAAGTACTTTAATTTTTTTAACAAGTTGCTTCATTTTCAAAACAACAACAAAAATATAATTTTCTACGAAACAGCTCAATTTTCAACCAGAAAATATGAATTTACAATAAAACAGTTAACCGAGACCAAATAGTTGAATTTTCAGCTAAAATTGTAAATCTCACAACTAAAAAAGAAATCATCTTTTATAAACCAGTTTAACTTTCAATCAAGTCGTGGAATTTTCAAAATAAATAAATTCTCAACGAAACGTGTAATAGTTAATATTTTATTTTATGCAATTCATACAAAGACAAATTTCCAAACAAAACGTCAATTTTTTAACCAAAAAAATTCATTTTCTACACAAAAAAAGATGAATTATCGAAAAAATACATGAACTTTAAACTGAAAAGATACAAAGTGTCTCGTCGTTCCGAAATTCGAGATTAGTCAAGTATTTTTTCATGAGCTTAACGACTTGAGACTAGACACAGTCTAAAAGATAAATATACAACAAAAAATTGATGGTTATATAAAATTACATTATATTTCGTATTTGAAAATAGGAGAGTGTCAGCTTTAGTGTAATATGACATTTAAAAAAATAGAAAGCGTACTTTACCGGAAAAAGATTTTCCATTTATTCAAAGAGATATTAAAAAACCTCATTAAAAAATTCAGCGACTTTTCTTGCTAGGTTTGGTTTGTCACATTTATTATAAAGTGATTTCCGACCCCAACACTTTAACCAAAACTTCTCCTGTGCTTTTTTATCTTTATAGGCAACAACAGTTTCTTTACGTGCAACTTTAAGGGATGTTAAAAAAGTTTTAAAATAAGCTTAACCGCCTTTTCTGCTAGGGGATGTTTTTTACATTCATTGTTCAGTGATGTCCGAATCAAATAGTCTAAACAAAAAATGCCTAGTGGTTTTACTTGCTTTAATGTTTAAGGGAACTTAAAAAACAACCTGTAATATATCAATCAACTTTTCCTTCTATGATGTCGATTTTCTTGCTTCAATCTTTAGGGGATGTTAAAATACACCATCAGCGACCGGTACAGGAACTTTGATTATTATTTGAGCTAAAACTGTTAAATTGTCTGATGATTTTCTTTCGAATTATTGATCTGTAGGTTTAAAATTATATAAAACAATAAAGAATTCTAATTAGATATTTTGACTAAAATTGTCACTTTCAGTATTTTGAATCACCATCTGCTTTTAATATCCTGGTTCAGACTGCATGTACATACACGTTCAGCCAAGAACATTCTCGAATCACTAATCTCCAGACCATTGTACATGTACATGGTTGGTAATTATTTTTGATAGTCCATATTCCCAGCTCGGACATGACTATCGCGTTCCTGGTTATTAAAAAGTGCAGTGATAATGGAAAACTTATCACTCACCTATTCAGAAAAATAGCGGGACATAAAAGTTCGAAACAGATAGGAGATTTTCGTGAAACCTAAATTAATCCTCAAGAATTTACGAAACTTCAATAAAGCCGAAAATGCTACCACCTAGAAAAAGTGGTACAACGTTGTCTTTTAAATATATATAATCTGCTAAATAATATTCAATAAGAACGTTTGAAAAGAGTGAGTTTTTATAAATTAAATATTGACGCCAAAGTTCGCCTATTTTTGGGCCTCCCTAGCGACCTGGTAAAAAAAATAAAAATATGTTACAGGTATCAAATTACTCGTCCTTAAAAATAAAAATGAGCATCGTTTTTCGTCTCTTCAAAATTTAAAAAAAATACCCCTTTTTAATTATTGAGAAGACTCCAAAAAGATTTAAAAATAGGAAATACCACTAATTAATAAATCATTTTTCACAACAACCCTGCATCTATCAAGAAAATACGTGATTTTGCTTTTCGAAGGTTTATTTCATAGAAAAAATACAGTGAAAAATTATTTTATAATTAGTGGTATTTCCTATTTTTTAATTATTTTGGGGGTTTTCTTAAACCCTAAATAGGTTTAATTTTTTGAAATTTAAAAAAACGAAAAGCGATGCTCACTTTGGTTTTTAATGACGAATCATTTTACACCTGTAACATATTTTGATACTTTTTCACCAGGTCGCTAACGAGGTCCAACAAATAGGCGAAAAAACAACCTATTTTGGCGTCAATTTTTGAATGAAAATAACGACTTTTGCTTGAAAGAAAAGAAAACAGACAAATATGCAAATAAATATGTTTTAATAAACAATGATGTCAATTTTGCAAATAAATTAATGACAGGCATCAAAGAAGACATTATGCGAATTAATAATTATTTGAACATTTTAAATACTTTTTGCATGGTTGAATTAAAACTCAAATTTTCTAATAAATTATTTAAAATATCATACATATTTTATGCTTGTTGTATTCGACTTTTTTTAAAACCGGAACTTAACATTTCTAAACAAAAAACATCACCGGAAAAGGGTACTTTTATTAACATAGTTTAACAAAAATAATAACATTTTAAAGTGGATAATTTCTTAACAATTTATGTTAGCGTTTAACAACAAAAACTGGCATTTTTAATAAAAATGAATAAATTTGAAGACTCAAAATTCTAATCAATTTTCTTTTATGTTAAGGTCTTTCGTCAAAAACTATTGGTATTTTTAATACAAAAATTATATTTAAATAAATGTTTATATTTTTTAAACATTTTTAGGACATATTGTTTCACATCAAAATTAGTATTTTTAATCATAAATAATTATGATTCAAATAAGATTTAAAACCTTTTACCAATGTTTGATAATGTTTCCCAGTATTTTACGTTGATAATTAGTATAAAAAATTGTTATTGTTATTTAAAAAATACATAAGATTTTTCAGATTCTCATTTTTCTCCAGATTATCATTAAATGTCATTAATTTCCCTATTTTGCTGTTGTAATTTTTCGGTTTTTGCGGCGTGTTATACTGGAAATCGGTACTGTTAATGGAAAATCATTGGCCTTCAAAGAAGATAGCTTTTCTTTAAACAATTCTAGGTTATGCTTGCGTTTTCAAAATATAATTTTTAATCTTAAAGAATGTTCTGTTATGTTAGATTTTAAATAAAAATCTTTTTAGTTTAAATACCAACTATTACTTTGTAAAAAATTCTACTTTCTCAAATATGCATGTTTATGAATTTAAGATTCATAATTTTGGTTGAAAATACATTTCATTGATTGAAAATCGAACTTCTTTGTTGGAAATTCGTATTCTTTTTTTTCAAATTAATTTTTGTATCTATAATTGAAAGATTCAATTTTTGATCAAAATTTTACGTTTTTCAGTTCAAAAGGTCAACTACTTGCCTAAAGATTTATATAATTTCTTGAAATTTCGTCTTTTTGGTTGAAAATTCAATTACTTAGTTGAAAATTTATGCATTTTGTTAAAAAATCGTCTTTTTTGGAACCAAAATAATCTTCTTACTTAAAAATTCTACTTTTGGTTTGAAAATTCAACATTTTGGACAAATTTTTTTTCCTCATTAACTGAAAAAATTTTCTTCGTTGAAAATTCTACTCTTGTTGAAAATACGTATGTTTTATTGAAGAATTCATATCTTTTGGTACAAAATCAATCTTTATTGGTTGTAAATGAATCTGTTTTGGTTAATGATATAATTATGTTTGAAATTAGTCTATTTTGTTCAATTCAACTGTTTTTTTATTTGAAATAAAAATCTTTTCTTGTTGAATACTTCACTACTTGGTCGAAAATTTAATTACTATCTTAATTTATAAAAAACAGTCTGAATCACCCCTTACCGCAACACCCCAAATCTTTTTACGTTATTTTTTAAAACCCCCTAAAAAAGGAGAAAAAAAATTTTAGTCGGCAAACACGAACGGGGTTACGTGATCCAAAATTGTAGGGGAAAAAAGTTTAAGTAATTTATTCACAGCCCCTATACAAAAATTTGTTTAAAATATCAATGTTCATCAATTATCAAAAATGTTGCCACTACCTTTCAGATCTATTACTTTATATAGTAGATGCTATGAAATACCAAAATTCTGTATTAATATTAATTTGAGAAAGGTGAGAAAAAAAAAATCACGCGCGTAGTAGCTGGCGTGCTCGTTTTCTGGCGAACGATAAAAATTTTTACAGCTAATGGTTTTGCTTTTCACGCTATAAAATTCAGAAGGCTAACATATGGGAGAACAGAAGATTTGGTATTCCATTTTACAGATTGTGAGGGAATAAAGACAATGGTACAGGCCGCAAAACCTCCGTAGGGGTTTTATGTCAAGTCGTAATATTCACAACGAAGTACAACAGTGCACTGAATTTCGCAGAAGCGCTTTCGAAAATAACCAAGCACGTATATACTGACACTTAAACTTTCATAACGTCAACCGGACGAGAAGTTTATTTTACAAATATTTACGCTCTCTAGGATTTGTTCAGTGGAGACCTACGATAAAATTCCCGTACATTTCCCGCAGGTTTTTTCAAAATTGCCATACACATTTGAGTAATAAATGCACATGCTATAGAAATGAATCACATGTCAATTTATTATATTTATAAATAAAATAGCCTTACCATTTGCTACTTGCTCTAAGAAAAATAATTCCTGTTAAGGATGTACTAATATTATCTCAAGTTAAAAAATTAACATGGTTAGAAATGATTGACAAAATCGAGGGAATATATATTTTAATTATTATCCTTAATGTCTGCATTAAATAAAAATTACATCCATTTTGTTTTATTGAATCTAAAATAATTATTGCAGACGTCACCGCTTCAATTAGAGCAGAAATTTTATAAAAATCAAATGATGTCAGCTTTAAATCCTTTATAATATCAGTTTTATGCTTTGAAATTTGTATATAAATTTTAATTTGGAAATAGAGACTACAGAAATCAAAACAAGTCGCATTTCTTTGAAATTATAAATTCCATTTTTAAACTCCCAATTTTTAAATCTTACAATTTTAAAAATAAATAACCCTTATACTTCGATTTTTTATTTTGAATTTTGATAATTTGAGTAAAAGAATAAAAGTCGAATTTGTAACTAAAAGAGAAGAATTCTGAAAAAAATGGTAGACATTTGTACAAAAAATAATTCATTTTCAACAAAAAAATTAATTTTAAATCCAGAAGGACTAATTTTATATCCAAAAAGAACAAAACAGTTAAATTTTCATCAAAAAAGACGAGTTAAATACAATACTAGAATTTTTAACAAAATAATTTAATTTTTAATGGAAAAGATTGCATTTTCTATCCAAAAAGTAGAATGTTCAACAAATAGTTGAATTTTCGATCAAATAGAATTTTTAACCAGGAGGGATGAATTCTAAACGAAAAATATAATAGTAGACTTTTCAATTAAAAATAATCCACTTTCCACTAAAAAAAGACTTCTTTCTGAATTTCGTGACATTATAAAGCCAGTAATTCTGACTGTCCGGACGCCACTTTAGAAGGAATAAAATTTATGATACATGCAGTTTTTATGACATAGGGATTATAAAAGAGTGTTTTGTTAAAATAAAAGAATAAAAATTATATCACACGACCATTCGGAAATATAAAAATGATAAAAAATGGTAGTTCGGGAAGAAAATTAGAATATTAATACGGATACATAAATATGAGGTAAATAAAAGACAAATTGCTATTCGGTCAAATGATGCATTTAGGTTGCGTAATTATTGTGCTAAATATCTAAAAAGTCAGTTTTCGTTCTCAAATATAAAAGGAACGATCCATCAACACAAGTTTTAAATTCTCAACTATATAGTATAAAAGGAACATTTATGTTTTTAAACTGAGAAAAATTACAAAAACATTGTTTTTGTCCATATATCTAAAGTTTTGTCCCAGTACATTTTTTTCTGTATCACCGAGCCGTTCAAATATTTATATATTATATATTTGTTAAATTTAAAAAAAAAAAATTTCCACAAGATAACTGAATCCTCATCCGAATCAAATTAGTTTTTCACCAAAATTGTTAAACTTTCAACTAAAAAAGATGAGATTTTGTTACCAAAAAGAAATATTGAAACGAAAAAGCCAAATTTTGAACCCAACAAGAAAAAATTACAGTAAATTGTTGCATTCTCAAACCAAAAAGACAAAATTTCTACAAAACAGTTTCATGTTCAAACCGAAAATATGAATGTTAAAAAAACGTTACTTTTCAGTCAAACAGTTTAACTTTCAACACAAATTGTTGCGTTCTCAATGAAATATATCATAATATTTGATATTTCATCCAAAAAATAATTTAATTTTAAAATTCATCTAAGTTGAATTTAAACATTAGAGTCAGATATATGACAATTCGAAAAGGAAGGAGAAAAAAGAAGACATCCAAACCAGTGCTCTCTTACTTCTTCATTATTTATTCGTCTTTTTTATATTAAAAGGATCCAAACTGTTTCGAGGCCTTTTAGGTTTCCTCATTAGAAAAATTGTATTGGGAAACTACTAGGTAATATTTGTACGTTATGCTAATATTATATAAAAAGCCGAATTAAATTCAAGTTCACTATTTATAATTTACTAATACTATTTACATTTTTATCTTTAATATTTCTGAGAATTGATTTACCATTTTTTAATTTAAAATTTAATCAAAATCTTAATTGAACAATCTCGAGTTCATTTGACAGTTAATCAGTTTGAAGTATCTGATGAAATGAAAATCAAGAAAGCTTCAATTTTAATCTATGATAAAAACGTATCTTTTTGTAATTTTTCTTTCCTGAAATACAGTACTAGATGCCTCGTCCTAAAAATTATTTTCGATCATCTACACAACGCACACTGAGATTTTCGAAAACTTTAACTTGGTTTTAAAAATTTACTTTTAAAGTAACTAAAATGAAGCTTTTAGTCACTGCAAAGATCCTTAATAACTTACTTTACAAGTTACTTATTATAAAAGTAACAAAGATACCCTAAAAGTTACAAATATCGTAACTTTTCAGTAACGTACTTGTAACAAGTTACCACCTCACAGTGGTTTTTCCACAAATTTTGCGACTTTTGGATACAGTCCTCACAGTCCCTATGGGAAAAAATGTAGGGGCCAGAGGGTACTTTTTGTCAAGTTCATAGGGTACTTTTTCACGCTCAAAGGGTAACAAATTCAGGATAAATTCAGAAGATTTTGTAACAATTCAATTTACATTCAAAAGAATTCAGCTGAATTGAGAAAACTGTTAAAAAATAAAATAAAATTCCGTTTATTTCCGTAAAACCGGATTGAATTTAGAGGAATTTAAGATCAAAGAGAAGAATTCAATGGAATTCCTAAAAATTCAAGGTGCATTAAAATAAATCAAATGAATTGAAAACAATTATAAAAAAAACTTAATTGAATTCAGTAATTTTGAAATAAGCTTAGAACAATTCGAGGGAACTCAAAAGAATCTGATGAAATGTCTAAGAATTTAGAGTGAGTTTAATGGACTTCAGAATCAATTACACAAAATTTAAAAAAAAAATCACTGAATTAAGTAGAATTGGGTGAATTTAGCAGGATTCAAGTACATTAAAAAAATCAAGAGAATTTCGAAGAATTTAACAGAATTCAGGGTGAATTCCAAGAAAAATGTCAAATTCTTTCAAATCCTACTAATCTTGAAAGCAAGAAGTGACTAATGATTACAGAATAATTCAAGATAATTTTAAAAGAATTCATATAAACAGGAACAATTTTAAGAATCGAAAACAATTTGATGACGATAAATTTTTAGTGAATTTAGAAAAGTTGAAAATAAATGAGAAGAATTATATGAAATTCATTTGAAAAAATTAACCTGCATTTAAAAAGCAATAAAGTAATTTGAAAACAATCCAAAACATGGAAAAATTAATATAATTTGGTAAAATTGAGTGGATTTAGAATTCTAAAACTTTTTTAAGGATGTCTGGTGAAAAATTCTTTGAAATTCTTTAAAATATTAAAATCCCAAAAAATTATTAAAACCCCTGAAAACCCCTTGAAATTATTTTACTCTAGGAATATTTTTAAATTTCTTAAAATATTGAGAATCCATTGATATCTTTTGAAAGCCCTTGAAACATTTTGAAGTACTTGAAAACGCCTGAGAATCTTTTACAAGATCCTCAAGTATTTAAAATCCTTTAAGTCTCAATAAATTACTGAAGTCGAGAAAAAAATCTTTGCACAATTTTTAAATAATCCAAATTATTTAAAATCGTTTACACGTCTCTGAAATTTTTGTAATGCTCTTGAAAAATTCTTAGGAAATTCAAAAAAAAAAAAAAATAAGTTAAATATTTCCAATCTCTTAATAATTTTATCAATTGATCCTCTGGATCCATTAAATTATAAGTTTAAAAAATAAAAAAATAAATCCATTAAATTAAGTAGAAAAATCGTTCCATATCTTCAGAAATTCTAGAAAATTCTTTATCCTAAAATATGTCAAAAGCTTTAAAATCACTTTAAATTAATTAAATTAAGAAACAAATCAGAGTCGCCATTATTGAAATCTATTAAAAATTTCTCGAAACCTTTATAAATAATCGGAAATATTTCAAGGAATGCAAGATATTTCAAAAATAGGTATAGACCTGAAATGAATAGTGATTAAACCTAGAATTAATTTATTGCATGAAAAGTGTTTAATGAGCCTGACTCAAGGAGCGTACCGATTGGGACCAAATCTTCAAATTAGGATACTTTAGGGACCTTAACTGAATATAGGGTAGAATAAGGAATATAAGGACCGGCCTGTGGGTCCTGCGGTTATATTAAAATGTAATAATGAAAGAATAATTACCCATAAGATTGATCCATGGCAGCCCTTGCACGATCCAGAATAGAGAAGACCTTTGCTTTCGCTGGTACTGGACGAGTGATTGGTGGTCCACGAACAGGGGGTGGTGGAAGGATGGCTGTTGAAAAAAAGTACAAGCAGATCAATGACTGTGTCGATCTTGTATGTTGGTGCAAAGTGCAGTTAACCACAAGTCCAAAGAATACGGCGACACATCCTATATATCTCGGTGGTGGCGTGAAGAAAAGTCGACCTGAGCGCTGTCCGCCAGCTGTCGATACACGACGCGGCGAGATATCGATGGTGTTGCTTCAATCCCTCTACTACTACCCTTCAGATATGAGATATTCGCACAGAGTGAATAAAACGATTCTTTGTAAGTGCTACTCTAAAGGTTCTCTCGCGCTTTCGCGATAAATGAAAGCAAGTCATTATTCATATGAATGAAAAACGATATTTTCTTGCGAATCCACTGAAATCAAATGAAAGCAAACGCTTTTCAGGATTCTCAACTTTCTTCAAGAAACCACTTTCGCACATTTTCTCAAATCACCGCCGGAATTTTTCCCGTGAGAGTTCCACTCAACCGTTGCTTCAAGCATGGAAATTTGTATATGTATCGAAAAACTGGATTATAAAATAAGCAGGGATCCTTAAATGAAATTTACATTATCTGAAAATCGATCAAGTGAAAATTGGGTTTATTAGTATGTAACCGAGTTTAATGTCCCCAAACTAAATTCTGTTATGTTCCAAATGCGACGTTTAATTAAACTTTATATATGCTATCAAACTTGCATTGGAAAATAGAAAAGTTACAACCTAATAATAGTGCAGTTTAATTGACTTTAATCCCTTTACCATTCTATCTTTTTCATAAAATTACACTTTATTTATTCAATATGGAACTAAATATATGCATTTAAAAATATCAAGAACAGATTTACTGATTTACATTTAATTTACATTAAACAATATTGGGGTGCTATCATATAAACTCGGGTTGCATTTATTATAATAATAAATTATATGTAAAGTTACTAGACTTATCTTAAATTACTATTATTATTATTATAATAACATTATTCTAGGCATCGGACTTATTTGAGAAATTCAAAATAGTCTCAATAGTGAGCTTAAATTTTTTTTAAATAGTAACAAAATAGCATAAAATCTTACAATTTCTGGTGAAATTCTATGATTCCTCAGGAACCCCCTGAAATTTTATTTAATTTATTCACCCAAATTCTCTAGAAGTCCGTTCAAATCCCTTAGATTCTCTTAAATGTCATCAATATATTGTATACACCGTTTCAAAGTACTTTCAAAATTTTTTAAATCAAACGAAGTTCTTTGAAAACCATTAAAAAATGTTACATTTAATTGCTCAATAATTTACACGTATACAATGGAAGTTAGGTTCTTACATTTTTCACGTGAACCATTTTAAATGAAATGCAGATAAACAGCAAAATTTAGAATTTTTAACTTTTATAAATTATAGAGTTCAAAGATACAAATTCAGAACCAAAAATATAAATCCACGTTATCATTTTCACTGTTCTAAATTAAATAATCAATAAATTACCATTAAACTTTTCAAAATTATATTATTATAAGAAACTTTAAACTAGAAACATTAAAAATTGAAAAATTAATTTTTTTAAGCTGAAGTTTTTCTTAAATTAGAAGTTAAATTATTTTCATTTGAAATAGTTTAAACATCCTCAGAACACTTCCCACATGTTTTTTCAGAATCTTGAGAAACCTAGAAATTGTTTTAAATTTGTTCAAATTAATTAATTTTTTAAAATTCGAAATATCTTTTTAAAATGAATCAGATTTTCCTACAATTTCGAGAAAATCGGGCTTTATTACGTGTAAATAAAAACTTGAATAATTTTAAGTTTGAAAAAAATTTAAATTTTGAAATGATTTCAAATAATTTAGTCGGCGCGTATGTACCGACAAAATGCGACTATTTGTACCGAAATTTAGGGGCTAATTAGCCACAGCCTAATTAAAAAAATATGTAGATTTTTGCAGATTTCAAATAAAAAATTTAAAAATTTAGAAAATGATTTTTCATGTTGAAAAATTATTTTAAGAAAGTCGTTTAAAATTGGCAAGTCTTTCTGAAAATGGTAAGTAAAATTCGATTAATTTTTAAAAACATTTACCGAATTTTTCCAACAATTTTTAGAAAATCGTGAAAATCTTTTTAAAACTTCTCTTAACGTAATCGTTCCAAATGAAAAATCACTTTCAATTTGCCTAGGAATCTTAAGAGAGTCTTTTTTATTCTTTAGAAGCCTTTCACAAATCTTAGAAAGGTTCTAAATTTTGTATTTGAAATCTGCAAAAACCTATATTTTGTTTTAACTTAGGCGGTTGTGGCTGTTTGCACAAAAATTTCGTTAAGAATAGCTTATAAGTGTTCAACTGTTATTTATACCTTAAAATTCAACAATTTAACTTAAAAATAAACATTTTTCAAATAGAAAAATAAAAATTATAACGTTTAAACTTTAAAAGCTCTTCGAAATATTAACGATTCAAGTTTGAAATTGTTTATTTTTAAATATTTGGCTTCAATTTACTCGTCTTAAATAAACAGTAACATACTTCTAAACATTAAATAGGTGTTACTTTTCTTAATTAAAAAAAATTCAAATTGAATGAGTTGAAAATTAAATATTTTATACTGAAACGACATATTTTAAAATTTACTTTACAATATAATATAATACAATAAAAAATAATTTAAACTTAATAAAAGCCTTTAATTACGAATATATTATAATGAAGCTATTTCGATGTTCAAAATAGTTAATAAAGTTTCATTTGGACGTTTATATGGACGAAGACTTTCGAAATAAAACAGTTTTTAACGTTAAAATCTGGAAATTCTAAAATTTTGATCGGATTTATAATCGTTTTGTCAAATCAATTATTGTTCACCTTGAAATACTTAAAGTACATGTCCATTTTGAAAATAATTTACTTATATTTACAGTTGATAAAATAACAATCTAAAATGGAAAATATTGAAGTAAAAGATTTAAAAATTACGCACTTTAAACTGAATGTTATAATTGAGCAGATTGTTCTTCTACAAATATGTAAAATTCCCGGTTAAAAAATAAATTCACGGTCATTTTCCGGGTTTTCCCGGTCTCATAAAAGTCCCGGGCATTTCCCGGTCCAGCGATCACCCCGTAAAGTGGCAAAAGAAAGGTACCTAAGCAGCCTTTCATTGATATGGCAGAGATTTGTGAGCCCTTCGGGGAGTTTAATAAAGGGGACAACGGAAAATACACACAAAAAAAATAAAATAAAAATAAGAACCGAAACTTCGTGTTTTACATAAATACGTAGTCACTTACGTCGAGCTTGTCGGGGTGGCATACCCGGTGGTGGTCTGACAGCCGGTCTGAGAATGCCTGGAGGTCTCATGCCTGGTGGTGGTGGTCTTCTCTCTTCCATAATCATACCGTCTTCACCCACATATTCCATCTCACGCATCTGCTCCTGACGGATTGTGTCGTTATTGTCCGGTATCAGGTATTTACGAATCTCCGCCAAAGCGAAAGCAATACGAGCATGGGCCTCTGCTGGTGGAGCTAGAGACGCGATTTCAACATGAAGATCGTCGGACAGGTGAGAGTACTTCGCGTCCAGAGACTGGCGGCATTCCTCCTCCTGAAATGATATATTCATCGTCAGTGCATTAGCATATCACATCATATGCAATATTCAAAAGCGTTCAAGGGTTGTGTACTAGACATATAAGTAAATACGTATACAAAAGAATAATTATTGCAAAAAACCAAGCTTGTAGATTTCTTTTTTCATCATCTTTAATTAGAGTTGGTACGGAATTTGGACTTTAAAATTTCACCAAAATAGGAGAATATATTCTTTTAAATCAAATTAATATACAGGTATTATTTTGATCAATTTATCATTTTTAACCACATAGTGGAATTTTCAACCTGCACAGATAGAATTTCTACCAAATGCCCGAATTTTAAAAAAAAAAAGACCAAATAGTTGAATCTACAAGCCAAAAAAGACAAGATATATTTTCAAGATATAAATTTCAACTTAGAACTTTTCTAGCATCAAATATCAACAAAAAAATTCAATCTTCAATAAAATGCTTAAATTTTCAACAAAACACTATTTTTAACCAAACAAAAACAAAAGACTAAACTTCAATCAAAAACAGTTGTATTTTCGCGGGAACAAATGGACTTTTAAGAAAATAATGGAATTTTGAACAAAATCATTGCATTTTTAGATAAAAATTACATTTTCAACTAAAAGGAATGGATTTTTAACCAAGATTATGAATCTTCAAAAACAAAAAATGAATTCTTAAGAAAGGAGTTTAATTTACAGTCAAGAAATATCAATGAAAGAGATAAAACAAATTGTTTAACTAAACTGTCAAATTTACTATGAAACTAATGTGCAGAGTTCCTGAAAATAGAACCAAGAATGTAAAAACCAAATCTGAACAACCACCACCACCACCACGAAATTTTCTTACTGCAACCCGAAAGAGGAGAGAAAAATGAGGAGTTGGTTGGTTTCCTTCTCATTTTTCTTTCCTCTTTTTTTATATTTTTTTTTACAAAAAATAGAATTCTTTTCTTTTCTAGGAAAATTTTTGCTCTTTTCGGGTTGCAATAGGAAAATGTTGTGGCGGTTGTCTAAATTGGTCTTTAGATTCTTGGTTTTATTTTCAGGCATTTTCTGCACATTAACTTTTATTATTAGACGTAAAAAAGCATTTTAATTTTGATTTGAATCTTATTTAAATTTCTTCAATTTTAGTATGAAACTTTAAAATAAAAAATTTAACGAAGTAGTTGAACTTTTAACCACATAATTGAATTTTTAAAAATTCAAAAAAAGTTACATTTTTAACCAAAGAGATTAATGAACAAAAAAACTTTTAACAAAGAAGTTCAACTTTTAAACCAAGTATCGCAATTTTCAATAAGAAAATTAATTCTCAACCAAAAATGTAATTGTTGAAACTTTAACAAATACATATTTTATTTTAAATACAAAATTATTTAATTTAAAAAAAAATCGTTTTTCAAACCAAAAATACGGGAATTCAAGAAAAGGGTTGAACTTTCAACCAAGAAAGATATTTCAGTCAACACTGGAAAAAAACGTCAACTAACTTGCCTTAAATGTTAAGCCAAAAAAAGCGGATGCTCTACAAGAAACTTGAATCTTCAACCAAAAATGGAAAAGTTAGAAGACCAACTAACAAAATTAATTCTTAACAAAAAATAAACTATTTTAAACAAAAAAGTTTAATCTTCAATTAATAAAATTAATTTTTGACACATTATTTCAACTTTTAACCAAATAATTGAATCGTCGTCCATAAACGATTTTAACGGTAAATCAGAATTTTCCATAAAAATAATAATAATGTTTGACAATAAAGTTAAATACTCGAGCCCATAATTTCCCATAAAATAATACATTTTTCAATCGAAGGGAATGATTTCTGAACCAAAAATATAATGGTAGTCTTTTCAAGTATAAAGAATTAAGAGGACGAATCTTATATTCAAAATGACGAACGCGTAATAAAACAGTTAAATTTTCGATAATAAATATAAATTTTCAACAAAATAGTTAGATTTGGAAGTAAATAATTAAATTTTCAAGCAAATATTAGAATTTTTAAATAAAACAGATGAATTCTGAGAGATTATTTTGATGAATAATAATTAACTTATGAAATTCTATTAATTCTGCCTACATTTAAGCAAAAAAGTCAGAAAAAAGGGCTGACAGCATTCTGACAGGAAAATTAATTAAATGCGTTCTAATGGATTTTCATTCTATTTGGCACATAACCGAGCATTTGGAGTGTTGAATCAATAAAAACAATTTTTCTAAAAATTCGTGAAGATTACAGAATAAGTGCAATAACTTTCCCTCCATAAACTGGATGTCTATTATATTAATAACACTACATAGTAACAAATAGGGAATAAACAATGAATGAAATTGAATCCAGATCAGACTATTGTTAATTGCTAGCTAACCAACTGCAGAATACGAGCGATAACTTGCGAATGCTTCATCGAGGGTGCACCACAATGGTCGTTAGGGCGTATCATAATGGTCTTAATTTGTAATTCTAATTTGGTGTTAACCCTACCTGGAAAAACTGGAATTTTCATAGATTTTTTAAATACATGCCTAATTATAGTATCCACAAGCCAGATTTTTCTGTCCGAATAGACGAATATTCAAGAAAACAGGTGAATTTTTAACATAAAATCATGAATTTTGAACAAAACAATTAAATCTTCAATTTAACAAATACTGGGATTTTCTATCAACAACGATGAATTTAAAAAAAATTCAAATTTTGGAAAAAAAGAAGAAAAGGAAAGAAAAGAAAGAAAAAAAAATTACTTCTCAACCAAAGAAAACAGTGAAATTTTCAAGCAAGTGTGAATTTTCAACCCAGAAGATTATTTTCTGAAGAAGACAGACTTTTACCAAATAACGATTTTCCGTTCAAAAAAGAAAAAAAGTACTTCCAAATTTTTGAACTTTCAAGCCAAAAGACGAATTTGGCTTCGACTATTCGACTATTTTAATGGTCGAATTCTTTTACTCAAAATTTGAATTTTCAACAACAACAAAAAAATGTTCTACCAAAAGAGGTATTAGCTGAATTTCCAACAACAAAGTATGAATCTGCCGCCAAAGAAGATAAATTTTTAATGAAATTGTTGAATTTGCAAATAAATAATAGCAATTTGCCATTTTGCCTGGCCATTAATATTCAAGGGCATTTTTGAAATTGTTTAAAATTAAAAATGATAAAACTATATAACTAAGAAAATAGCGAAAGTGTACTTTTAAGGATTTCAATTTTTTATTTTCACATTTTTCTGTAACCTCATAGAAAAATTGTTTGGTTTTAAGATTAGAAAAATTAGTGCTTTCGGCTTGAAAAATGAAGTTTTCATCTATATTAGAACTACGAATAAAAGCTTTTTTTCGGATAAGCCCTAATGTTTAATGGCCATGTTAATATTATCGACCTGAACTGGAGTACAGTGAAGCACGCGATCCAATAAATTTTCTCCTGACAGTATCGTTTTACGGAAGACGAACGGCGGGCCACTTTGCTGAAAGTAAGGAGCTTCTTTCGTCTTTTCCATCTGCGAATGGACTGCCATAATAACACGAATTATTGCCTCTACGTGAAGCCAAGAAAATATTGCTGTCCCTTCGTCATGTGAGTGTTTTCCAAAATCGGAGATAAATAATCTATACAAACGAGGACAAATTTAATTCGTAAACAGGATGGAAGAAGAACCGATGGGACATTTTTACATTCCGGTCATTTCGCGGTGTTCACCCGGTCAATTGTTAATTTTTAACTGTAAAACAGGGTGAACGCAAAATTACATTTTCAAAATTCCCTCATTTTTCCTTCACTAATTTTTCATTTTCCCTGACTATTAATATTAAAAGACCACAATTCTAATCTTGTAAATTCAAAACAATTCAAATTAAATGCTGTTAGGTGCAAAAAATTCTACTGTTTTCAGTACAATTTAAGCGATTTTAGAGGAAATTAACGAAAAATTAGAAGAATTCGATGAAATTCATACAATTTCAAGGTGAATTGAAAACAATTGAAAAATATGAGAAAATTGATTCAATTCACTAAGCTTACACTTCAAAAAAATGTAAGGGAAATTAATAGAATCTAATGAAATGCCAAAGAATCAAAGGTGAGTTTAAAAGACTTCAAGATGAATTAAACTATTTTCTTTTAATCAATTGTATTGTGCACAATTGATTGAATATATAAAAATTCAAGGTGAATTCTACATAAATTCAAATGAATTGCAAAAAATCTTTGAAATTCATAAAATATTATAAAATATCGTGTAATTCCATGAAAAATATTTCCGGAAATCTTAAAAAAATGTTTTATCTCTTGTAAATTCCTTGGGTGTTTTAAAAATACCCTTAAACTTTTTGAATACAGCCAAATTATTATAATTTTTTTTAATTCCTGCGAGTCTGTTAAAATACCTTGAAATATTTTAAAAAATTGAAAATTTTTAAATTCCTTGCATCATTTTAAAGATTTTGATTTTTTTTAAATATCCCATAACATTTTAAATACCCACAGATCTTTAAAATCCCTTTAAATGACTGAAACCTGTTGAAAATTCCTTAGAATCTGTTAAAATACCCTAAAAGCTTACAAAAGAATTCAAAAAAATTCGGAAACAGGTATAGACCTGATTTCAATTGTGGTTAACCCATCGGTTAATTAATTTGGAAAAAGTCAATAGAGATATTTTTTCATTCAAAATTTGACTGTAGTGTCTATCTTAAAAAAGTGATTTAAAAAACTGATATGAGAACAAAAGATTTGAATTATTTAAAACGCTTTTTAACGATTTCAAGAAATCTCAAAACATTTAAAAAGATTTAAAAGAATTCGGACTAGGGACAGGGAAAGCCCACTGGTAAAATATCAAATGTTTTTTTCATGACCACACTAATCTGTTAATTGGAATTATATATCCTTTCATTTATAAAAGATAATTAAAAAAGTGGCTCTACTGCCTAACGAACCTACTTACAATTTTTAATTAAAATCTACCACCAAATTGGACCTGCTTCTATATATTATTGCATTGAGCCATCGTTAAATTCTTTCATTGATAGCATAAACTCAATTTCAGTTAAAAAAAAAAGAAAAAGCTCAATTTCGTATATTATTTGAAACTCGTTAATTCACATAAAACTGAAACTGCAGATGCACACGCTTTCAATTTCATATACATTACGGTAAAAATTTTCAAGATGGACTGCGTATGCATATGCATATTCTGAAATTTAAATTTAATAGTATTTCATCCGAACAGAAACCAGGTGCAAATGTACTTATTACACAATCAACACTTGCATTTTTTGGACCGCCGTTAGAAGCAAAAGTGTTATACTTTGTAATATAAAAGGCATGATATGATTTTACATTGAAATAAACTTCTCGATTTTAAGTAAATAGAGGAGACCAATCTAGAATTGATAATGAACGTACAGTAGATAATCATTAATTAAAAATACTAATTTAAGTAAAATAATTAATTCAATTCAATTAATAGTTAGACCGTTAGGGTGTTAATAAATTAAAATTAGAAATAATTAATTTAGGTATATTTGTGTTTTAAATGAATGATGATCTACTGTAGGACGTTCTCTCCTACAGAGTACAGGAAATTCTGACCTTCTCTGAGACTTACAAACAGGTTGAAATCAAGATATTCAAGCGAATCTCACGATCCATGAATTTCAAAGTTACTTCAAACTTCATGGAATAGAGAATCGTAAATCCAATCATGAAACAAGGTAACTGTTATTGAGAACCTGAGCTTCGAGTCTTCATAAAATGCTGTATACGTTATGAGTAGTAGCCGTTCAAAATTGAAGAATTTTTTATTATAAAACTTTTAAATTATTTTAAACTTGATTTAAAACTGAACATTTTTCAAGCGAGAATTGTGCAATTAGAATGCTTTTTTTACTTTAATTCTCTAAAGTTGAATTATTTTAATTAAAATAATCTAAAATTAATAAGTTTCATATTGCAATGTATAGCTTTAAAGATTAAAAAATTTCCGTCCCAAAATAAAACGATTAACAGTTAATAAAAAAACATTCAATTATTGAGGCCTTCTATTTTAAATAGCCAAATTTTAAACAATTTCAAATATTGATGTTTTGAACCTCAGAATAATGCTTAATTTTACAATATTATTTTTTCTAAGGCTAATTATTCGAAACTCGATTCAAAATGGTTCAATTAGAAATTCTTTTAATATTGAAAATAATTCGTTATTTTGTTAACCGATTTAGAATTGTAACGCTCAAAACTGAAAATACAGCACAAGAAAATTGTAACGATTTATAATTATAAAAAAATATCTCAACTATTAAGGGTTCCAATTTGAAATATGCAGTTTAATTTTAAACTACTTTAAATATAAAAATTTCAACTTTAAAATAGTGATAAATTTTAAAAGATTAATTTTTGGGAACTTAATTAGAAGCTCGATTAGAAATTGTTCAATTAGAAATGTTTTGAAAAACGAAAATAATGCATGGCCTCAATCTGAAATTTACAATTGATTATTTATTAGGGCTTTCTATTTGAAACAGTAAAATTTGTATCGATTTTATTTAAAAAATGCTCGTTTAGTTTGGAAAAGAAGTTTTAATCGGACAAGGTTGTTTGGTAACCGTTTTTTTAATTCTCGCTCAAAAAAAATTTAATTTCATATTTAATTTCAAAAAATTCTCGGTTTCCCAGTACAGCACCCTGCAATAAATAAGATTACTTATTCTCATTTCAGGAATACGGGAAATTTTAAATTACATATATTAGGGCCATGTCAGCAAAACTGCAAATTTTTTTCCATTTTTTTTTATCCAACTTACGTTCACACGAAACACGATATGGAGTTGAAAATTTGGGAAAATAAATAAGAAGCACTAAGAAATGTTTGTCTGATTCTAAAAAAGTTTTTCTGCTTTTTTTTATAATTAGAAAAATTTAAAAGCATACAAATGTTTCTTAGTACTTTTGATTGAGTTTCCCAACGTTTCAACTCGATATCGCCTGAACGTAAGTTGGACTTGAAAAAAACATGATTTTTTTTGTTGAGGTTACGCTGACAACAAGGCCTTAAAAATGAAAAAATTTGAAAACTGCAAAGGTTTCAAATTTTTGGCCCGCAGATCAAAAGTTGAAAAATTTACTCTCCAAAGAACTGAAAATACTGAGTCGAGTTTTTCGCAGTGAAATTTTTCCTTATAAAAATGGATTCAGTACTTGAGTTGATGTCCTACAAACTGTAAATTTAGTTCAGATATGTCAGGAAAATTCTTTTGAGGACGAAACGATACAATGGATTTAAAAAAAGTACATGCATATACAGACACTATTGAGACATTATTTGCGATATATGACTTAAGGATAAGATATTATTGAGCCTTGCGACATTACTCGAAGGTGAAGAGAGGAAGAAAATGTTAGCAGAAGAGACATGTAGCAAGAGAGGAGGAAAAATAAGAAGATAAAAAGTTCCAAGCGAAGCCCCTGAATATAAAAAGTCATAGTGATAAATCACACCCTTCACTAAACGAGGGAGCTTTAGTATTTCCCTAGGATAATTCTCTTTTTCACTATTTTCTTATTTTATTTCTTTGCACAAAGTGGACTTATCAAATCACTAAGTTGAAACAGCTTATTAGATTTGGGGCACTTAAAGATGTTCAAGAAAATTAAAGAATTCAGAAGGAACCCACTTTGAGACACCTCGGACTCATTTCATAAATTTAAAATCGTCTCAACAGTAGCATAAATTTAGAAACATAGTAGCAAAATAGTTTTGTGCAATTTTTAAAATAATTGAGGGATTAGTGACAATTCTAATTGATTAAAAAAATCTTTAAGGATATGATATAGCTTGAAATCAATTCATTATAATAAATTTGTGATATATGCTAATTGTAATAAATTAAATGTCAAAAAATCTGTTTAATACTGGATTGACGTTATTACAAAAAAAACTAATTATTTATGTTCTAATAATAAAAATTGACAATTTTTTACTCAAAACCATGCAAAAATCCAAGTTCTAGTGTATACTATATTCTTTAAAATCATTTTTAAAAATTTAAATATTTTTAAATCCTGCACAACTTCTTAACAATTTTGAGTATCTCTTAAAGTCTTCAAAAACTGAAAAAAAGTAATTCTCTTAAATCAGATGAAACTTTTTCAAAACCTTTGAAAGCCTTTGATATCTTTTGAAATTTCAAATTTTGAGATAGCGGAGATGGTGATGACAATCTAGCAAAGAAGTTTGAAAATATATTTCAAAGCAAATGAAAATACAGTGGCATTAAAACGCCTTTGGAGAAAATACTATTAGTTTAATTTTTGGTCAATATAGTAAAAATAGTAACATCGCTCAAAAAAAGTGTCCATAGTTGGAAAATCAGAACTAGCTCTTTACATTTTTCACATTTCTTATTTTTCAGTGCTTTGAATTAAATTTGCAGTTTTTCAAATATAGAACAAGATGAACTGCCGAGCCAAGAATGAGCTGCATTATGTTATTTCAGTTAAAGCTTTTCTTTTTCCCCATTTAGATGATAAACAATGAATTAATTCTGTGGAACATTGCCAAAATATGATGTGTACATTGATGATACCCTGCATTAAATAAATGGGGCGTTTCAAAACTAGTGAGATTTCATCGCGAATGATTTACATCTTTTATGAAGCTGTAATATCCCTTTCATATTGAAATAAAATATTTAAACTTTGAGAAAGAATATTGAGAGCAGAAATAGTAAAGAAAAAAGATTGTTCTATTCAGCGAAAAAGAAAGAGAGACGGTTCACATTTTCCGTCGCACATGTAAGTTTTTTACTTCGATGCCTTCGATGTTCGATTTATTCAAGTTGAGCGCATTTTTTACAACTCAGTGGATATCACGTCATACGAGATCTGCCTATTGGAAAATGCCAGAATATATTTTAAAAATTAAGTCGCATCTGAATTAAAGTTGGATTATGTATAATACAAACTTGACAGCCATAAATATCTCAAAACAGGGGATCTCGGGTATTTTTTTCACGAAAATATGGGAATAATAGGATAACAAATTCTTTTATATAACATTCATGTACGTACCATGTTGAATTCAATACCTTTTAAATTCATTAGATTTCAACTGAAAATATTTTCATAAAAATAGTTCAATCTTCAGCAAGAAAAGGAAATTTTTACCAAAGAATTAGTTTTCTACCAAACAAATTTTTAACCACACACACGAATTTTCAACCAAAAAGGTCCAGTTTTCACCAAAAATAAGAGTTAAAATTTCAGTTAAAAAAACGTAATTTTCAACAAAATAGTTCATGTCTGAACTGAAGAGAATGAATCTTCAACCAACAAAATAAAGTTTTCGCAAAGTAGTTCAAAGGAGTAGTCAAAACAGTCCAGCAAAAAAAGAATTTTCAACAAAAGAGACGAATCTTCAACCAGAAGAATAATTTTTTAACAATCTAGTTCAACTTTTAACAAAGTAGTTGAATTTTCTACCACGAAGATGAATATTATTGCAAAAATATAAATTTTTAACATTAATTAATTTTCAACACGAGAGATTAATTTTTAACAAATCTCGAAATGAATGATCAACAAAGTATTTAAACTTTCCAGCTAGAAGATTAATTTTCTACCAAAGACGAATTTTTCTACCCAATGATGAATTTTCAACTAAAAATAGTTGGATTGTCTTATTTGTTTCTTATTAATTAACTTCGCATTTAAACGAAAAAAAAAAATTAAAAGGAGGAAAAGGGAAAGTTTCTGAAACAGTAGAAAAAGAAGGAATTTCTTTAAAATGAGGAAAGAGGGGAATGTCGGAAAGAGTATAAAGTCTGATAATAGTATTTAAATAGAAAGAGAATGTATATAAGACTCAAGAGCTTTTCCAGGATTTGAGTTTAATTCAATTTTTAATTTGCACACTTGAGATAAAATACCAGATATTCTCTATTTAAATTCGTTTTCTTTCCCTTGTTGAAGAGAAGATTTTCTTCCAAGTGGACTTTTATTTTTGCATCTATGGTAAATATACACAATTTTCTGTGTCTTCGCCCAGGTTTAATTTCTTTGGGAAGGTATGTCGTTTCTTTAAAAAGAGATATTATATGGCGTTGCTCGTTTACGATCCACTATGAAGCAATGCGAGAAATTCGGTTGTGAACTTCGTGTTCGCACTCGCTTAATCAAGAATTACGATGAACGGACGCTGCGTTTAATGATCACAAATAAATAACACGGAGAGCAGCACAAATTTCGACCTAATGGATATCTTATTGGAAGCACCACATTAGGTACAAAATAAATTACCCATTAATTACACTAAATAAACTTTGGCTACATATTTGGGAGAAACTGATATTTTTTTTAGGAATGAAAGCGCTTACAATCCAACAATTTTACCATAAGCTGACATCACAGTCAAAAATTCTCTGAAAACAGGGGATATAAGGTGATTTTTCATATAAATAGGTGAATAAATAGGTCTAAATACATTGAATTTCCAAGAAAAAATATGAATTCTCAACTATGATGATTTTTCAACCCACAAAAGTAAATTTTTAACCAAATCGTTGAATTTTCTACCAAACAAATAGTTTTCAACAAAAAAGATCAATATCTACAAATTAGCTCAATTTTGAAGTCGAAATACATTTAATTTTCAACAAAATAATTAAATTTTCAAATAAGAAAATGAATTTTAACAAAATAGTTCAATTTTTCAACTACCGAACTGTTGAAAATTAAAGCCAAAGACGAAATCTCTACAGAACAGTTTAATTTTCAATCCGAATATATGAATTTCCCACGGCAGTTAAATATCTACGAAATAGCTGAATTTTTGCCAAAATAACTTAATTCTTAACCAAAAAGATGAATTGTCAGCCAAAAAGATAATTTTATGCAAAAGAAATACAAGTTTTGAACAAATTACTTGAATTTTTAACCAAATAAATTCTGTTTAAAAAAAAAATCAATTTTTCACTAAAAATGAAATAGTTACATTTCCAGTTTAAAACGTGAATTTTTAACAACAAAAAACAGAGTTTCCATAAAAATAGTTGAATCCTCAAACGAAACAGATTGATGTTCAATTAACCAGTGGCACTTTTAATTAAAAAAGATGAATTTCCAACCAAAAAGACAAAATTTTCAACTAAGAACAATTTTCCAGTATAAAAAAAAACAACAAATTGCACAATTTTCAAGCCAAAAAAACTAATTATGTTTTTACATAGTAGTTCAACTTTTAAGAAAGTATTTGAAGTTTCAACAACATTTTTTTGAAGAAAATTATTACGTTTTTTTATTAAAAACAGATTAATCCTGAACCATAATTGTAACAATAAACTGTACAATTAAAAGTACAACTAAAATTTCGCTGTTTTTTCCGGCCTCAACAAATTCCCAGTCATTTCTCGGTTTCTCGATTTGTCGGTCCAGACCCATTATGAAGCGAGTTTAAAGAAATTTAAAATAAAAATCTACTTTTTATACTTTTTAAGTAATTTTTACACATTTTTTCTCCAGAAGATCCACGTATTTACTTGAAAGCCCTACCTGGAAAATTGAGAAAAATTCTCGCGTCTCGCACGAACGACGAATTTGTGATTCGCCAACGAAGAATACGATATGGGAGAATTCAGAAACGTCTGTCCTTTAGCGATAAGAAGAGTACGGTGCGAAACTGTGACAGTTTTATTGCTTATAATAATCGCAAATGCAACGTTTGCCGACCTAGAAGACGCTAAGAGGATGTCACCTTTAAACTTATAAAATAAATTACCTCCTGGTGTAGAATATGTGTGAATTCATATAACGTAAAACATTCAGTCATCGCCAATTTGCAGATTTTTATGAAGAAAGTAAAGAATGAACCTTTTCAAACGTTAAATAATACATTTATTTGTTTAGGAATATAGAGTACATAACTCTCGTTAGCTTCCAAATATTATTTGCACAATCAAAATAAACTTTAAAATTCAAACCGTGTTTGAACTAGTCATTCAGCTTCAAAGATTCTGAATCTGGATTTAAATCTTCCTTTCTGAACTAAATCTGTGGTTAAAATTTGAATATGAAACTATTCATTTTTTAATAATTCAGACTTCACAACTAAACATTCTTTAAAAACGGGGAAAATAGGATGATTTATCAAGAAAATAGGGCAGTAAATTCTTTTAAATAAAATTAGTATGCACATATACAATAATATTGCATTTTCAACAAAGTAGGTGAATTTTTCACCAGAAAAGACCACTTTTTAATCAAAGCAATGTAAAAGCAAATAGTTAAAAACTGATAAACAAAAGAAAGCCAACCTAAAAAATAAATATATACTTAATGGTCGAATTATTCAACAAAAAAGCTCATTTTCAAAGAAAGATGAATTTTCAACCGAAAACGAAGACTTTCCTCCATAAAAGATGAATCCATCCATAATATAATAACAGACTTCACAACAAATCAGTTGAATTTTTCACCATACAATTGACAGTTCGACAACACAATTTCATTTTCAACCAAATGGTCGAATTTTGAAATAAAAGAGATTAAAATTCAACCGAAAACAGTTGTATTTTCACTCAAAGAGTTAATTATTCAAGCCAGAAAAACAATTTTGTAGAAGAAACTTGAATTATCATCCTGAGAAGTTGAATATTAAACTAGAACTTTTTTAAAAACAGAAAGGTAACCAAATGGTTGAACTTTCATGCCAAAAAGACGATTTCTTTTAGAAGACAGTTCAGTTTTAAACAAAAAGATTCCATGGTAAAGACTGGGCATTTTCCTTTATATCTATTCCACTATCAAAAATTGTAATTTAACGCGATGAAGCAAAAGCTAGGAAGAGTTTGCAGTTAGCCTCAAAAGTACTTCTCAGATACTCGAACGACAAGAGAGGGACCACCCTTGATGCAAGAAGAGACTACTTAAGGCGTAAAAAAAATCTGCATATTTATGTGAAATTCAATTTCGAATTTCCTTTGCATGAATATGGAATTCCAAGCTTTCGCGGAATACCGAGTCGGAAGAAATTGAGAGTTTTCAGTGGTCGAGCAAAATAATTAAACGGATCTTAATTTATTTCCCTCTCCAGTTCAGTTTTGCGTATTGAAAAGGGGTCCTCCTTTCCTTATTCAATATATCGGTTATTTGAATACAGTTTTCACAGCCCAAAATTGTCTCAAACCAGAGAAAATAGGGCGATTATTCACGCAAATATGGAAACAAATTTATTTAAATAGAAATAAGGTAGATATTACATTAAATCTAACGTGAGCATATTAAATCCAAGATGGATATTAAAAAAGTCAAAGTTTTAACCAAACAGTTACTTTTTTCAGCAAAAACGGTACACTTTTCGAAGATAATTACATTTTCAACGAAGAAATAAATGTTCAACCAAGAATTATGTCTTTTATACCATAAATGATTAATTTTAAATCCAAAAGAACAAGTTTTCAACAAAAAAGTTAAATTTTCGACCAAAAAATTTGACTTTCACAAAAAGAATAATAGATTTTAGAAAAGTAGAATTTTTTAGCTAAATTCGAACAAGAATATTAAAAAACAAAATATATGAGTTTGCAATGAAATAGTTGATTTTTTTACCAGTGGAATTCAACGAAAAGAGACGAATTTTCAATAAAGAACATTAATTTTATACTCAAAAAGACGAATTACCTACAAAATAGTTGAATTTTCAACCCGAAAATATTATTTTCCAACAAAAACTTAATTTTCTATAAAAATAGATGAATTTCAACAAAAAATAGCAATTCTCAAAATGAAAATTACTTTTCAATTCAATGTTTGAGTTTCTTCTGAATTGGAACAAACATAGAATAGTTAAAACCGCAAGAGCCTAATTTTTTACCAAAATTCATATTATATCAAGAAAATCACAATTAATCAAAGCAGCTCAATTTCTAAATAAGTAGTTGAATTGTCAAACAAAAATATTACTTTTCAACAAAGAAGATTAATTGTCTACCGTAAGTAAAAAAAACTAATATTTTCAACCAAAAATGAAAAGAATTGTCAACAAAATAGTTAAATCTTCAATAAAAAATTTTCTATTTTTATCCAAATAGTAGAATTTTTAACCAAACGAGATAAATTCCGAAACAAACATATGATGGTCGATTCTTCAACCGAAAAGAATACATTTTTAATCAAACAGAGTAGGATTTTCTTAATGGGTTCTATTAATTCAGTTCGCATTTAAGGTTAAGTACGAGAAAAAGGAAAATTTTTTATTGAAAACACAAGAAAAAAAGAGGAATTCTTTTAAAAAGGGCAAGGAGTGTGAAGTCTGCTAAGATATCTGCTACGTACTGAAATATGTATAGATATATAAAAATGACATTTCTCGATTCTTCTGAATGGATCACACGTTTACAAGAATTTCAAAGAATCCAAAAGATTTCTGAACACGTTTCCAGTAAATTCCTATAAGACTAGTTTTTAAACTTCTTCAGGCAACTTTGAAATTCTTAAGAAGAAATAAAAGAATTTCGCAGTCTTTGAATCAACGGCAGGACATTTACTGTTTTCATTTTCTTCAATTACTTTGCGGAAAACTTTCCAAAGAGAACCAAATTAAAGATTTTTTCACAAACAGAACATACAGTGAACATTCTTTTTATAATCAAAAAGGGGCTGCTTTCCATAAAACAATATTGCAAAATTTCATTGTTTCCCATACAATCCAGGTTACAGTTCTATGAATATTGATAGTTTCTAAATGCATTCGACAGGGTAGCCGCGAGCTTCATTTTAAAAATTCCCTGACTTTTCGCTGACCAATTTTTTATTTTCCCAGGTCATTATTAATATGCAAAGACCAGAACTTTAATTTTGTAATATTTTTAACATGGAATCTTTTATAGGCGAAATACATTTGTTAAATTAATTTATTAACTTTCATAGTTTAATTGTCAACAAAATAAGTAAATTTTCAACAAAATAGTTCAAATTTCAACCAACTTGTAGAATTTTCTAGCTCAAAAGATGAATTATCAACCAAAAAGATCAATTTTAAGTTTTCAATACGTAAAGATTTTTAGTAAAAAAAGACAAGACATTTAAAAAAAATAGTTAAATTTACAATCAAACAGACCTATAACAACAAAATCTGAACAAATTGTTTCAACTTTTAAGGAAGTAGTTGAATTTTCAATTTTAAAAAATCAACTTTCAACTAAAAATATAAGTTATATTTTGAGTTGAAAAAATTAATCTTCGACCGAATAAAAATCGATTTTCCAACAAAGTACTTAAACTTTAAACCAACGAGATGAATTTTTAACTAAAGTGGAATAGTTAAATTTCAACTAGAATATTTACAGAGTCAGTTACGAAAAATAACTTTGAATAAAAAAAGATAATAATTCTTAACGAATAATGTAATAGTAGACAAGTTGCAAGAGTTTTTTTAAAATCCCTGACTTTCTTCGGATTTCCAGATTTTCCATCGTTTTCCATCGGAATGTCTACAAACTATTTTTTTGTTCAATAAAGCCATTTTCTCAAAATCAGTCTAAGGTTGAAAATTAAAATTCTATATTGATATGACAACAGTCTCTGATTTGCATTTACTGAAATATTCATCAAAATAGTGTTGGATTGAAGGCTCATATTCCCATTCGAATTTCAGGTACTATTGCTCGTTAATGCAAACGCGTTTCCAACGCAAATGCAATTAAATTCTCTGCTATCGAGAACGAACTGTCCTCGATACATGACAGGAACATCAACGATCAAATGAATTTTGCCGTTAAAGTGAAATTTTTTTAACTAAATTTCCGCTTACAGTTAGAAATCTAGTTCAATTCCAGTTTTATTTAGAGTTTATCGTGCAGGTATAGAGGTAAAATGGGGAATAGAACAACAAAAAACTTGAAGGTGGTATGATAAGTGTTTTCACCTTATTTTTCCCGCCACAAGGATCGAAAAATAAAGTAACGGTTGCTCTGATAAGAGAAGGATTATTGTATTTTGCTGTGGCAGTTTTATGCATTAGCAGATGACCTCGTTAACCTTTGTATGATTAGCTTGTTATTATAGTATTAAACTTCCTATCGTAATTTCAAGTATTCACGATGCATTTTGATTATGTGTACGAGGCCATTCACGTGACAAGATTGTAACACTTTCAACACCAACTATAAATTTTTTTATTTTTATTTATGCTCTTATTTGTGATTAATTTAATGCAGGCCTCGTACTAATTTGCGAAATTCAAAATCTCACGAAAAACATCTACGAGGTAAAACATTCTTCCAAGTAAAAAGAGATCAGAACAATTAACATTCTTTGTGAAATTAAAGTTTGCGATGTAATTTTATAAAATCCATACCAAATTTTCAAATTCCAAATCGGGACCAAAATATACTATGAAAGTTCAATTTTGTTTTTTTCGGAATTTTCAAAAGTATTTACGGGACTCACGTCCGAAAAAGTAGTGCTAAAATAGGACTACAGTACCAAAAAAGTTCAAAATATGTTCCGTTTTACCAGGATTTCTGTATGACAAAAGAACAGGAAATGTTCTAATTAATTCATTTAAATCTTTTATCACCGTCATTTGTAATATTCAGAACTTATAATTCTTAAAAAATTAGACTTTTCCAGGCCGAATTTATTTCAACTTGTACAATGTTACGAGTATTTAAATCTTTTTAATTGAAAAAGCGAATTAGAAAAAAATGGTGAAAACTTTTGTTGAAACTGTGATATTATTTTACATATTGTCTTCTCTGGAAATCCATTGGGAAAATTTAAAATAGTTTAAAATGGATAAGATGGTGGTTGTCTCTCTGAAAATATTCAAACCCAATTTTGTCACAATCTAAGTATTTCGAAATTTCGATTTTTAAATGGGGGATATATTATGTTAGCTAATCTAGGGCAGAAGTTGGAACATATGTTTAAAGCCAAAGTGAATAAAAGAATTGTATTATCCAGCAATTTGAGAAAACAGTAGCTTTATAACTTTAGTAGTTTTATTTAACTAAAAATATCTTCAAATATTTTAAATTAAAGAAGAATTTGCATTGAAACACAAAACCATTTCTTTGAAGCAAAAGAATTTTTTGATTCAAAATAAATTTCTTGAGTCAATAGTGGCACTAGTCTGAAACCTGATAATGCCTACAATTTCCAATTTTTTGATAATATAAAAAACAATTAAACTAAAAAAATCATTAAAATAAATAATAAAACGCTTTCAAATGTACACTAATGTTAGGTAATTTCAGATGATAAATATGGAACTATAAAACGGAGGTCGTAGCAAGGGACGTAAACCTTCCACCACTAACTACTAACAGAGAATTATGTTTACAAATGTCTGTCAGTAAATCAGGCCACACATTTCATAGCATCCATTGCAACTACACTTGCAAATGTAAAAACATTTGTGATACTTAGCGTTCTCCAGAGCATAAGATTCTTAAAGCGACATATCATTTTTCTGGATTTTCTTTTGTGTTGCGTGAACACTAGGATGTCACGAAATTATTTTTTGATTTGCTTGGACCCAACCTCGCAAACAAAACAGCATCCATTAGGTGCAAAAAATTAATAAGAGAAAAAAGTGTTTTAAGTGTTACAAAACTCCTCTCAAAAATAAAATAAGAACACTTCTTAAATAAAATAAATACTAAAAAAAGTTTGGACACAAAACAGTTTTCCTAAACTGCGAATAAAAATGACAGTACAGTATTAATTACATGACGCATCACATTCCCTTAATTACGGTGAAATCCTTCGAAGTCTCTGAAATCCCTTAAATATGATTTCATTTTATTTATTTCCCTAAACTCCCGTACAATCCATTTAAATCCGTTGAAATCTTAAAAGTCTTATAAAACGCTTAAAAATTTGGAAATCTCGTTCATTTTTTAAGATTTTTTAAACGTGTACCTTACTTATAGTACTCGAAGTTTCAAGTATTAGGTCCGAGGCTTTAAATCACGCAAAAATTGTAGATCTAAAATCTCCGTGAATAGATTTAATAATTCATAAGATATAATGTTAGATAACCAGCTCGATGGTGTCTGTATATGATCCTATTTCAAGTTCTCTTCTCAACTCTGCACTCTTTGAGATACATCATTTGTCTAATTATTGAGGAATCATCTCGACAAGATTCATAATGTTTTACTCGGTTATTCCTCAGCCATCATACAATATTGATTCATTAATTAATTCTGTGATGAAGTTACGTAATAATTGGAAGCTCCCTCAAGGTAGATTTCTATCATTATTTGTATAAAGCTGTAATCTCTGTAATATAGAATATCTCATTTTCCTGTCAGGATTTTCTGTATCGATTTATTTGAAAAATAGAAGGGAATATAATTTTCCATGCGATAGCACGGCAGGGCACAAAGTAAGCATAGTGTAATAGAGTAATACTGTAATGAGAGCTCACCTTCTGACGATCCTTCATGGATCCACGACCCAAGACTGCCATCTTGCACATCGTTTCTTCCTGCAGACGCTTCATGGTGTTACCCTTGGGACCCAACAGTTTGCCAACAAAATTGAACTGCAACAAGCAAGACATAATGCGCTTATTTTTAAATCAAATTGTAGCTTAAAGAATATGCTGCAGTGAATGAAAGAAGTTTATTAATTATCTCACATGCCTACAACCACACTTATTTAGTAGTTCAAT
Source organism: Druon quercuslanigerum (assembly GCA_010014905.2). Classification (NCBI taxonomy): domain Eukaryota; kingdom Metazoa; phylum Arthropoda; class Insecta; order Hymenoptera; family Cynipidae; genus Druon; species Druon quercuslanigerum. The sequence continues at coordinate 2,178,002 of JAAAKG020000001.1, read as the reverse complement.
GGTAGAGAAAATAGGAGGACTTTTCTTTAAAAAAAGAGGGATTTTACTCATAGAGATATCACCGTAATAAACAAAAATGAACAAAGGCAACGCTTTTTACAATAAAAGATAAAATTTTATGAAAGTAGAAAACAAACATGTGTGCTAGCAGAGATTATTCTTTTTTTCTCACACAATTTTTTAATTAAAATATAAAATTAATAACAGTTAATACGTGTTTTTGTATATAATATTATATATTATCTAAAATAATGGAAAAGAAAAGCAAGAACAATATTTTTGATAATTTTGATCCCTCTGTATTCCTTTTTTCAAGTATATCGGCTTATCGACATCGAAAGTTTGTCGAAATTTAGCATATACCCGAACCATCGAAAATACTCGATGAAAGCAAGTGTCGGTAACAGGAATATATTTGATAAATTATTATTAAATAAATATTAATAACATCAGTGCATGCGTATCTATTTTCTAATTAGATAGCCTACTAGAGGAAACTCAACACTTGAAAATTTCAAATACAAGTAGTTTACCATGTGGGATATGAGGGAAAGTTTTAAGCCTGCCGTATGTAATACAACACAATGTCGCTGGAAGGCTCTTCTCTTCCAACATTCTCTCCTAAATTCTCACTCCTAAATTTCAATTATATTTCAGAAAATAAGAATATTTTCCCGTTAATAAGATACGCCAGTTCTTATATTCTTTATTCATTTTACAGCAAAAAGAAAAATGCGTATCCAAGTAGTGATTTCCGCTTCTCTAAAGTAAAATTTAATTGGTAAACTAACAAAAATTGCTCCTGTCTAAAAAAAATCCCGGATACAGAACTCTGCTCAAACAGCAAATATTTCAGTTTTTTAGTATCTATATTTCGAGTATAAAATAACGATTTTTAGGGTTAGTTTATGACTGTTTTCAACAAAAAAGTTAATATTTAATTAAGCAAGATGACTTTTGAATCACAAAATTATACATTCTTAATAAAAAATATAATAGTTGATATTTGGAAAGAAAAATATTTTTATATTGATTAAAAACTAGATTAATTGAACCAAAAAGACAAATTTTCAATAAAATAGTGAAATTTTCTATCAAAGAGATAAATCTTCAGCAAAAAAAAAAGGAATTTTGAACAAAGTAGTAAACAATTTCAACCAAGTAGCTGACTTTAGAAAAAAATAAGAATTTTCGCAGAAAAATAAAATAGTTGATATTTTTACCAAAAAACGTTTTACTTTTAAATCTGAAAACACTTGAATTCAACCAAAATCAGTGAATGTTAAAAACAGGAGCACTTTTAACCTAGAGAGGGATTTTCAACTAAAGAACTCAACAGTCAACCAAAAAGATGATTTTCATACCAAGATTTTCAAAGGAAATATTAATTTCCAACAAAATTTATTTTTTAATCAAATAATTAATTGCTCAACCAAAAAGGTGAATTTTCTAGAAAATACACAGAGAAAAATGGATGTTCAAATGTAACATCTAGATGTTCAGGATTAACATATTTTATGTTTAACTATAGGAC
>JAAAKG020000001.1:2160932-2176368 GCA_010014905.2 Druon quercuslanigerum | reverse complement strand
CATGTTAATTTTAATTTTCTATTTTAAATTTTCTAAAATTTTCTGGGGTTTCCATACTTTTTCCTCACCCTGTATGTAAAATATTTTTAAATACACTTTGAGTAAGGATTCGTAAATAAATGCTTACTAATTCACTTTAGTATAGTATTTTCCTTACTAATTATCAGTTAAGAGTAAGTAATTGGGTCAGCAATTTTACTGATTGAGACAAGATTACTAACAACTAATCAAAATCCTAAATACTTAAGAATTATGATATAAAATGTAAGAAAAACAATTTAAATCATTCAAAATGGTGCAACAATTATTTTATGAATTTTTGTATTAAAATAACCATGAAAATATTTTTTATACCAGATAAATAAATGGTTTGGTTTAAGAATGTAAAACATATGCTAAAAAGCTGCACGGGTTCGTGAAAATGTCTATTAATATATGCTTAAGGGACCTCTCAAGACTATCGGGGGTGTGACCCTAGCCAAAGGAGAGGGGATGGACCCATTTTCCTTGCAAGAAAGTCAGTTTTCCGACAAAAATCAGTCTAGACCTTGTTTTTGCTTATGCAACACTGTCCCTAGCTAATCACGCGAGTTTTTATTGTAATTCTGCAATTCCCACGTTTAATGTGAATTAACAGTGATTGATAAAAAAGTGAAGTGTCCCAAATTTAAAATTGGAATTAAACTGATTAATAAAAAAGTTAGAGAAGTTTGATCGAGTTAAATTTGAATCAAATTAAACAAAATGTGCGATATTGTATTGAACAACGCTAGGATTGAACGTGATACATTCAGTGAGCATCTAGCTGCAATGGCTGACTTAGAGGCTTACCTTCGGGAATGTACTTCGTCTGTTGCCTTAGTGAAGCTTATTAATAAGAAAGTGGCTGCTAAGAACAAGGAGGTACTGGTTCGCTGCATCCCTGCAACCCTCAAAATGAGGCAATCACTGGATGTCTCAATCGAAAGTGGAAAAGAAACATTAGGTAAGAACGGAATTAAGATCCTATATATTTTTGTACATTTATTATTGATTGATTTGAAAAAATTCAAAATCTTTTTTATAAATTGAAATTTTAAATTTTTTTTATAATTTTCAAATAATAAATTGATCCTTTTTTCACAGATTTATGCATCATAGACGAAACGCCATCTATCCTCGAAACCTAGACGCGGATTGAAAAGAAGAGGAAACGGACAAGTAATGATTCGGAACAAACTAAAAAAGCAACAAAAGAATGCCCTGCCAAAAATTACAAGACAAAGGAAGTCAATCAGAATAAAGTAAGGGAAATAGGAAAACTGCTAACCCACAAGTTATACGTCATTGATGATAATGAATCTGAAAAGCAATGAAGACATGCCCAGTGAGATGGATCATCAGCAGCAACATCAACGGCAACAACAACCTCAGCAGGTACAACGACATCAGAAGCAACAGAAAGAAACTAGGATGAATTGAAAGAAAAGGAAAAGCGGGCAGCTATTGATACTGTAAATAGAAAAATCGAGCCGAAACATACAGCAGCGAAATTACTTCTTAAAAAAATCTGCAGAGAGGAGAATGCATGTACAAAAAATAAAGGGGATCATAGGAAAAGCAGTCGAACCCTACTTTCGTGGCCTTAAATAAAAAGTAAAGGTGGCCGCGAAATAAATTTTAAAATAAAAAAGGAGGCTCTTATTTAATATTATTTATTATATGACAGATTAGTGCAATTTATCCGATGTTATAGCTGTAGTGCTTTGATCCGACGGATCCGGGAAAGGGGTAGCATGAAAGGCTTTCATTACATGGAAAGACTTGTCTTTTGAAGACCTGTGGAACCTTGTAGCTAAAGTTTAACAAAGTGCTATAGGTTTTGAAATCAATGATACTTTCCATGTTGCAATGGCATGTATTTAGGTACCAGCCGGTAAAGGTCGCGTCAAATTACGAACAGATATTTTTAAACGTTCGGTTATAATTATAGAAAGTAAGGAAAATACCTGTCTGTCACAGGTTTTTGTGGCAAAGATTTTCAAAGGAAAATTGTTGACCGATAGTGCCAATATCAATCCTAAAAATGATTGTCGTCGACAGCATGAGAGAGGTGGAGGACCTCAGCGTACTTGAAGCGACTAGATCGTCGTGTGCTTTATTTTCATACGGATTCTATTATTTTTGACAGGACTAATGAGCCAAATGAGTATCATCAAGATACAGGTTGTCTATCAGACGATTTAACTGATGAGGTGGAAGTTTGTGGTTTCGGCAGTTTTATAGAAAAATTTGTATCTTGGGGTCCTAAATTTGATTTATATAGGGTTCAATAACCTGATGGTAAAACCCACAATGTGTGCAAAGTAAAAGACATCAATTTAAACTATAAACACTCTGAAATGATAAACTTTAACTCAATCTGTGATCTCGTTCTTAAAATGTCACTGTCAATTAAGTTGAATTATAGAATCATACGTAAAACACCTTATAATCAGCTTGTTACAAAGTAGGAACAAAAAATATGTCGAACTGTATAAACTAAAAGACAATTAGTTGAAGGATACGACGCTCTTCCATTTGCAACTTTACTTTTTTTGCAACTTTAGAATAAAATAGCTGTATGTGTATTACTTAAGAGTTTTATTTTCAAAATATATTCTTCTGCTTGCTAATAATGAGAATTTTCACTTTTTGTTTTCAATTGAACAATTCGGACTAAATGATGATGGTGCTGATAGAAACACATACTTTTTTAAATGGGACAAAGAATATAAAACTGATGTGCCGCTAATTTCGCTAAATTACTTATTACCGAATTCCAAGAATATTTACATGGAGGGGCTCAACCCTTCATTTTTGCATTCTCAGACATAAGCGTCGACTTTTGCGTATAATTTACGGAAATAAAACGATAATAATTCTTCTTTCTTCATAATGTACCTCCAAAGGGTTTACATGACTTCCATGCCTTACAATCTTTCCTCTTACGTATTAAACAAAAACGAAAGAAATGCTCAAAAAATCTTATCCTTAATATTTAAAACTAATTACAACTATTTACATGAAGTCTTATACGTAGTTCCTTATCTGTATTTCCTGTGATAGCAAGATTTAGGACATGTTAGCTTACGAGTTAGCGAGTGAGCGATCGAAAGCGAGAGTGCAAGCAAGAGAGAGATAATGAGAACGCAAACGCATCTTCGTGTACTTATGCTATTATACATCCATTACCTACAATCTATATGCTTCTAATCTACGCGATTTTCGTTTCCTTGATCTTTCAATTTGTTTGTCCCCCAATTTGCCATTTTTTCACATGCATTCTTTTATTCACTCTCATTCGCTCTTCTAGCACCCTCCAACTCCTTCATTCATTCTTCTCCCAGAATCTTAAACATATTCTCTTGCCTGCTGCCCTTATCTTCCATTCCTCTTCTACATCCCTCCCATTTGTGTCCATGTTTTCTCCTCCCATTCAAGTATTCTACATTTTCTGTTCTCTTCCTTTTTATAATACATCCACTCTCTTACCTCGTTTCCCAATCTAAATCTTGCTCTTCTGGTCCACCTTCTCTCTCCCCATCCCTTTTCTAAATACTTTAGTAAACCTTTCTTTTTATCATCTTAAACCATTTATTGTTTTTTGATTCCTCAATCACCCCCATATTTCTATTAAACATCTTTCCCTGTCCTTTTTACCAATTCTTCATAGTTTACTCCAGTTCCGTCTTCTATTTCTCTAGCATTTAAGAAATCCCTCCTTTCTTTTTTCCATCTCGTTAATTCTACCACCCTCCCTCTCCTCTCTTCTGCCTCCATCAAACACTTTCTCGCCAACTCCCCTCCCTTTCCCTCCCCCAGCTTCGTCTCAAATTTCCATACCCTCTTTCTCGCTCTAATACTTAATTTATCCCTTCGCGCTTCTTTTATCACCATATATCCTGGCGTCCTGCAATCAACCACCAATGTCCATCTTATATACCTTTCTTGTAAACTCAAAATATCATTCTTTGCTTTCCGTCCCTCTATATCTGCCCCATAACTTAATACCAGCCATACCTGTGTAACAAATAACCACATTCTACTCCTCCACGTCCTTAATTCCTTTCTGACGTCCTTCTTTTTCTCTTTACAATCCTCATCCCATCCACTTTTAATCCCCTCTTTAGTAACTTCATTTTTATTTGTGCACTCTAATACTCTTTTTATTTCTCCTATCATTTTTTCCATTTCCTTTTCCACATTTTCCTCTCCCATTTTGATATTTTTGACCTTTTCTCTAATCTTTTATTTTCCTTGCCTTGACCAATCCCCCTTTCCTATACTTTTAATCTTTGCCCCCTTTTTATTTATATTGCTATAACTTTTTTCTCCCTCTAATGTCACTATTAAGGGAAAGTGTTCCAAATCAATATAATCCCCAACTTCTAGGTAGAGCACCTGCTCTACCTTTTTATTATTATCTTCCAGCTTTCCGCCTAATTTCCTTCCTTTAATTTTGCTGCCCCTTTCTCCTGCTCTTCTTTTGATGAAAGCCTCAATCGAACCCACGCTTTTTGCTCTTAATATCTCTTTTTCTAGAGTGTTCCTATACTTCCCTCTTGCCTTCATTTCTTTGATCTCCCCTTTCGGTGTACTAAACACTTTCTGCTCTAAATCCGTTTTTTTCTTTGACCGTACTCGCTTCGCTATTTATGAATCCAATTCAAACGTTCCCGCCTTCTATCCTTCCCTGCCTCTGTCTATCGTCGCGTTCAGGTACCTGTCTTGCCTTTCTCCGTCTCCGCCCAACCCTGCTACTACTAACCCGATCAACCTAGTCCTACTACCGTGTCACAAATCTCAAACCAACCTAATCTCAACTTTTACATAAATCTGTCTAAATCCTCAAACGTATCATCAGCCCATTTTCAATTTCACAATTCCTTAAACAATTTCTTACATTCAAACCCTTGTATACACTACCACAATCAACTTACGTCAGATTTTACCACAATTAGCAGAAAAACTCAACATCAACAACTCCCACTACTTTGCACTTTCAATCTAGAAACGGAAGTTCAAAAAGATAATAATTATGAATGATATAAGAAGCATTTTTCTAAAAATTTTTACAGTCAGTGCAATAAAATGACTTATTTCAAATAAACACGAAAAAGTTGTCGACAAATTTTATTTATTGTCCCAAAATCCACGAAAAATCATTTTGTAATATTATTATTATTATTATTATGTAATCAAAAGCGAAAAATTACTTAGAATTTTATACTTCTTTTGTCTAACCTGAAACAGGCAACCAGAGTACAGCTAAAAACTAGGATTTTGCGGCAATGGGCCAATGGGCGTGGCGAGAGGGGTGGCATGCCCTTGTAAGCTTACCTCTGGGCGTGCTGAAAGGAGTGCTGAAAGCAGGAATTATGGACGTACGCTGGAAGCATCCATTTACACAGTTGGTATGTGGACCAACAAGATGTGGTGAAAATTTTGTCGTGAAAAGGTTTCTCCATCATATTGATAGTGTGTGTGATACACATATTGATCGTATAATTTTTTTCTATTCCGAATGGCAAACAGCTTACAAGGAATATGGGAAAACAATAGAATTTCGTAAAGGTTTACCTCAACCTTCTGACTATTCCAACAAACCTAGATCTAAACCCATTATTATCTACGATTTAATAAGGGAGTCTTTAAATAATACAGTAATTTTTATATCTTAAAATCTTTTTTATCAGGGTCACGGACAAAGAGATACTTCGCTAAATGTAAACTATATTGTTGCTTTTAAAAACCCGGGAGATTGTGCCCAAATCCAACATCTATCTCGGCATGTTTGCTCAGAATATTCACAATTTACAGAAGGAGCCTATCAAGATGCCACTTCTCAACCTCATGATTTGAAAGAATCCACCGCTGACAATTGCCGATTTCGGAAAGGTATTTTTCCAAATGACCCTTATGTTTATTTTTACATACCTGCCAAAGGTATAACGAGGGCTTACAGTGAGGGACTCTGATCAAAGGCGTGCTTTATTAAAACCCTCGAAAGCCCGTCTCGTTAAATGTGTTTGTGAGTTTGCTTTAAATACTTTATTGGGAAACGTACCACTGAAAAAGCAAGAGAGATTAAAGTTTAAAAAAACATTTAAAAAACTGCTTCGTAAATTAGCGGAAACCCGTGCGACGTGGAAGAAGAAGAAGAAAAACTTTATCGTGCACAAATGTGGATTTTTGCCTCTCTTACTAGCACCGATCATTGGTTGTTTAATATATAATTTATTCAGTGGTTTTTCTTTAAAAAAAGTTGTTTTACCGACAATTATGGAGCATGCTAGAAAAATGGTACTTATTCCAAGGGAGCAAGTGAACCAAATACAACAGTAACTACAAACTTTAAAGCAGCTAACTATAAAAAATTATGATAAAAAAATTATACCCTCAATACGCGGTATAATAACACAAATACCTGTTAATAACCTTGGTAGACTAGATTCCGAAATGAGTCATATCTTATTTTCACCTTCTCCACTGGATGAATGTGCAAAGTGGAAAATATATATTCAAGTATTACAAAAATTTATCTTATTTTTTGATGAAGATAGAAAACCACCTATTGAGAATAATTACCAATTTGAAGCCGCAGACAATCAATCAACCGATGGAGAATTTCTACCTGTAGAAACCATCAAAGCATCAGTACCCAAAACTTTTCAGTCAAACAGTATCTTATTACTCAATTATTTAAGGAGGCCGAACTTCACTAGAAGAATAAAGTGGGATAAAAATGTTTAATTTTCATTGACGGGAAACGTGTTGAAGATTCAAATATTACAGATCTGATTAACGATGCATTAAGACATAGAAAAAGATTCGTTCCAGCTGGTAGAAATCAGTTTGCTCATATCCTTTGAGAGCTTGGTACACCACTAGAGCTAGTAAAAAATAGAGAACACTGGAGAATGCAGTCAGATTAATAGTTGGGCGGGACGGCAGTAATAAAAAATACTCTGCATTTCACCCTCTTATAACAGACGTCGATAGTACAGATGAGGCTGGTGATTCACATAGGCTTCAAGAAACTCCAAATATAAGTACTCGTGCAAGAAGTCATAACAGAATTAGAAAAGATCAAGCACTCAATTAGTGTGGATTAGGATTGATAACAAAGTGGCAGTCTTTTAATCTGAGATAAAACTGTTAGAAGAAATATACAACAATCCAAGTCATCCGGCCTCCTACAGTGGCGCAGAAACAATAGTTCGTGCTGCGCGAGGAAAAGGATCTAGTGCTAACGTGCTCGAAAGGTTGAACTCACAGGACACTTTTAGCAAACATAGGTCTGTTCGTAGAAAATTTTAAAAATTACATTATAATGTTAGGTCTATTGATAATGTATGGGAGGCTGATTTAGTTGACCTTCAAAGCCTGCCAATTCACAATAATAATTACACTTTTCTTCTAGTAGTGATTGATGTTTTAGGTAAATTTGTCTGGGTTGAGCGTCTTCGAGAAAAGTCTGCTTCAGAAGTAAGACACGGGTTCGAGCGTATTCTTCAGGAAGATAACAATCGTGTACCTGTCTTCTTTTAAACGGAAAAAGGAAACGAGTTTGTAGGTGCAAATTTTCAAAAAATTCCAACGGATAATTTAATAAAATTCCCAGTAACACGGAACCCTAATGTTAAAGCAGCCGTAGTAAAACGCATTAATCGAACTCTTAAAGAACGCATGTGGCGTTACTTTACGCATCAAAATAATCGACGATATATTGATATCTTACAAGAAATTGTAGATGCTGACAATAATGCAAGGCACCGTAGTATCAAAATGGCGTCGAATTAAGTTACCGTATTCGATGCGTCTAAAGCATGGGAAAATATTTAATCGTGACTCAGTAAGGAAAAAAGGTTCTACAAGAAAGTGTAAGTAAGGAGTCGATGACCAAGCTAGAATTAGTCGAAAGAAGGGCGTCTTTGTGAACGGTTACGAGTCAGGCTGGAGTGAAGAAATATTCTGAATAAAGCGAGTTCTAAATCGAATACAAACACCTTTTGTTTATGAGTTGAAAGATTTATTAGGACAAGAAATTGATGGACTTTTTTGTGAACGAGAATTTACCGGCGTAAAAAATAAAGACGTAGCTCTCACAGAAGTAGCTCTCACAGAAGTTCAACTTCCTCGTACATTTCTTAATGTGAGACTCGATGATTCAATAGAAAAACGAATTACTCTTAAGAATGCTGGGTCTGATGGACATACTTTCACACAATTTAATGTTAAGATTAAAAATAGAAAAACCATTGAGAATAGTTTTTAATTAACTTCTTTCTTGGTACTTATGTTAGTGATAAATTATCACGTATTTTTGATTTTGCACCAGATAATCTACTTCCAATTTAAAATAATGAGTATACTGCTAGACATTCACCTAGTTTACCTAGTGGTCTTCCGGATGAGTTATTTGTTGACTGTATTATTTGTGAACTTCGCGTTACAGGTAATGTGAAAATTCTTACCTACTATTTCTGTAAATACAAGAGATTACTATTTTGGTACAACACAAGTCAGTAATTCTTCACCACACAACTACATACCAGTTCTTTACACAGGATTTTTTATAATTGAAATTGATATAAGGGTCCACGTTGTTTTGCCAATACCATTCGAGTTTGATACGCCGAATATTATGCCGTACTAGCAGGTGGTGGTGGAGGGATTCCCCAGATTTATATTGGCACACCATATCAAAGAGTTCGTGGTATTGGAAGTTTTCTCAAAGGTCTATTTTGGCGTGTTCTTCTTTTCTTGACTAGAGGAGCTCGAGTTGTCGGAATAGAAGCTCTTAGGACTGGCATAAATGTTATGCATAATTTGGATGCTTATATTTTTCTTTAAGACTTATTTAGAAATCACTTTGTGGAAACTGGTGAGAGTTTGACACGTCGTGCTATTGATAAAATGGAGAATATTATGAATGGTTCTGATTATAAGAAAATTAGGAAGAAGCGAATGGTTCAGTCGATTTCTAATCTTAATGCACTTAAGGTCGTAGACTAAAATCTCCTTAATAAGAGAAAGAAGAAAACTTCAAGAAAAATTAAGAAGCATGGCACGGTGAAAAGAAATAAAGCTACTAAGAATAAAAGAAAAACAAAGATTACAAAAAAGTGTGTCAAGCATAAAAATCGGAAGCATTCTATTGATAGTATATTTGGAAATTAATAGTGTATAAAATTCCCGTCCGAGAAGAAATATATTTCTTAAAATTTGGTTTCTACATTCTCATTCTTGACAGTGCTTAAAGTCTGAGTTAAATATTTTTTTGATACCTCCTAGACAAACCTCGATAGAAAGCTCTCAATGGGTGCACTATAAACCGGTTTCATCCCTCACCGATGACTTGCCTATATAATTTGTCGTCCTTGGTCATGGTGATGAATACATTGATTTAGTTCACACAATGCTAAATCTTCGCTACTACATTCCTTATTTAATCAAGAAGAAGTATACATTAATCAAAAATTAGTATCTCCATCCAGTAATTCTTATGCTGCTAAAAATAGTCATCTGACTACCTCTTTTGGGTATAATGACACACCTGGAAAAATTGCTGATTTCAATAATAATGAGAGATTAAAATTTCGCCAATAATATTTAAGTGCTGGTAAATCTATTGATCTTATTGGACATCTGCACTGTGATGTTTTCGACCAAGACATATTTCTTATTACTGGTGTGCAATTAAAGCCTCATCTTGTAAGCTCAAAAGAATTATTTTGTCTCGTGAATAGCACCAATGGCTGTAGTACAAATATTAAGGAGGCCTCACTAGATGTACGGCGAGCAAAAAATAGTCCCGGTATTCCACTATCTCATGCAAAAGCTCTATCTCATGGCACAGCCAAATATCCTATTACAAGTTTCGACGTAAAGCTTTGTCTCTACACTCGGGTGTTCACTCTGAAACGCTTGGTAATGTTATTCTCGGTCAAATGCTAAAGAGAATAATAATTGGGTTGGCGGACAACTTTGCAATCAATGGAAACGAAAACGAAAATCCATTAAATTTTGAAAATTATAAAATTCATTAACTCTCGATTTATCTTGATGGTACTAATATACTGTGGCGTGCGTTTCCTCTAAACGTGTTTGGAAGAATTTTCTAACTTTCTCTAAATATAATAAACGTTAAGTTTTGGCTGCTGTCGCGCCAGCCCTTAATTCATGGCCAACCAAGCTAATCCGCTTGTTTTCGAGAAAACTGACGTCCGTCCTTCGACAATTTAGCTTAGGTCCCAGCCACACTTTCCCGCGGTCTTCGTGGGAGGGACTTACCCTTTCCCTACGATTTTCCGAGTGGAAGTTTCCCTTTCTGGGGGCTGTTTTGACTCTGACACGAACTAGCGTCGCGTGTAGATCTCGGCCTTTTTGCTAGCTTCGATACCCGCGATCCGCCAAGTCCACGCGACGAATATTCTGTAGCTTGTTTGTATCTAGTAATCAGTTCATCCTGAATAAATTGTTTATTCGTTTATTCATAAAAAGTGTAACCTTGGCTAACTTTATTTCACTCTCTCTACTTCTACAAATTGGTGATCCCGACGTGATTAAGGGTGAACGCGGTAACGGTAAAACGGTGACGTGTTTCTAGTGTAGTGCAAAAAACTGTGACGTGGTGCTAGTGCTGTACAAAAACTGACGGGTTTTAAGTGTAAAAAACTGTGACGTGCTTCAAGGTAGTTTTTTTCTCGTTATCTAACTTTTAGATAATGCCTGGAAACGACGCGACCTTCGATGCTCAAGCGCCTATTGTGAATGTCCATGCACCGCGACATTTTCGAGCACCTGTATTTTTGGAACACAAGGTTAAAGTGTGGTTCACGTTACTGGAAGCACCGTTCATCACAGCACAAATAACTGACGATAATGTCAAATAATGCAGCACGATATACAGTTTAACGGAGAAGGCTATCGTTTAACTCGAAGACATTTAAGTGGCACCACCTGAAACCGAGAAGTTCAGAGATCTCAAGACAAAAATGATCGACAAATTTACAGAATCTGATAGTTCGAGAGTCCGAAAGTTGATGGAAGGCGAACAAATGGGCGATCGCAAACCCTCTGAGTTTTTCCGCAGTCTCAAATCGCTCGCCACCGCAAATACCACCGAAGATTTTATTTTGGAAGTTTGGAAGACGCGTCTACCTGCATAGATACAAACTGTTATGGCAGCTTCCAGCGAGACAGTGTTGACAAGATCCTGAAGCTCGCCGATACTGTACACGAGGTTAGCCCCAGCAAACAAGTCAAGGCTGTTGGTGGCGTGGAAGGACTTGTGGAGCAGATCCAGAAGCTGACTCTACAGGTAAACGCGCTGACCCAAAATCGCAGCCGTTCGCGCTCTCGCGGAGCACCTCGTGGATCTCAAAACCGCGCCGCGACGCCCGCACAGGGCTGCAATGATTCGACAAGTAATCGGCTATGTTATTATCATCGTCGTTTCATGGAGCACGCAAATAAGTGCCGCAGTGGTTGTACCAGGTCGGGAAACGATTCGCGCCGTTAGTGAATACGGCAAGCACTGACAGGTTAGCGCATCGCCGATATTTTGTGAAGGACATGAACTCGTTCAAATCTTTTCTCATAGACAATGGATCCGATTTGTATGTGTACCCGCGTAAATGGCTGGCTGGGAATGTTAAAAAGTGTGCGTATGAACTTTTCGCGGCAAATGGATCGAGATACGAAACTTACGGAAATATGCCGCTCAACTTAAATTTATCGTTACGTCGCGAGTTTAAGTGGCCGTTCGTTATTGCTGAGGTGAATTCTGCAATTATAGGCATTGACTTCCTTTCGCACTACGGTTTGCTGATCGATCCGAAAAATAAGTCCTTAATCGATCATTCGACCGGCTTAACACCGCGCGGATTCGTAGTTGGTGAAGAAATACCTGCCATCAAAACAGTGATCGGTGTTTCGGTGTACCACGAGTTACTTGCCAAATACCCGGATTTGACGCAACCGCCCGTGTTTCGGAAAGATGAAATCAAACATCGAGTGCAACACTACATCAAGACGGGCGTCGTCCTCCTGTTCACGCTAAGTTTCGCCGCCTTGCAGCTGATCGCCTTAAACCAGTTAAGGCTGAGTTAGACAGCATGATGCAGCAGGGCATCATCCGACCGTCAAACAGCCCATGGTCTACGCCTCTCCACGTCGTCCCCAAGAAGGACAGCAGCCCGCGACCATGTGGTGACTACCGAGCTCTCAACGCTCGCACGATTCCCGACAGGTACAATCCGCCGCACATCGAAGACTTCGCCCAGAATCTACATGGTAAAAAGGTATTTCAAAAATTGATCTTGTTCGAGCTTTTAATCAAATACCAATTGTACCGGAAGACACCGAGAAAGCTGCGATCGTTACGCCTTTCGGTCTTTCTGAGCCATGCATGATGATGTTCGGTTTGCGAAATGCAGCATAAACTTGTCAACGTTTCCTCGATGAAATGTTGCGTGGACTTGATTTTGTTTACGCGTATATTGATGATTTTTTGATCGCGTCTGAAAATGAGGAAGAACATTTAGAGCATTTGAAAATTTTATTTATTCGTTTCTCGACGTTCGGTGTCGTAATTAACCCGGGGAAATGTGTATTCGGTGTAAATGAAATAACTTTTCTCGGCTATACAGTAACCTCTGAGGTATTTCTCCAATGCAAGAGCGCGCCGATGCGGTTTTAAAATTTTCGTTACCCACTACGATTAAAGACTTGGGCCGTTATCTCGGTATGTTTAATTTTGATCGTAGATTTGTACCTCACGCGGCTGATATCCTACACCCTTTAAACAAACTTTTAGTCGGTTCTAAAAAGGGTAAGGAACCTGTGAATTGGACCGAAGAAGCTCGCCAAGCTTTTCTTAATTTGAAAAATGCTCTCGCGAACGCAACTTTGCTCGCACATCCCGTGCCTGGTGCGCCTATTAGCATAGTCGTAGACGCTTCGGATTTTTCGATAGGCGGTGTAATGCAGCAACGCGTGGATAATGCATGGCAACCCCTAGCTTTCCACACAAAATCTCTGACGTCAACCCATCGCAAATATAGTGCGTACGATCGCGAACTTTACGCTATCTACAGCGCTGTCAAACTTTTCCGTCACATGGTAGACGGTAAAAATTTTCCAATTTTCACAGACCATAAACCCATAACGTTTGCTTTCAACCAAAAGTTAGATCAATGTTCTCCGCGTCAATTCCAACATTTAGACTACATTTCTCAGTTCACTACAGATATCAAGCACATCAAAGGTTCTGAAAATTGTCAATCAGCACTTAAGTTACGAAAAGTGCACTTCCCAGACCAGAACGTGCATTTATACTGCGATATGACGAATGACGTCGTACGACCTTTTGTCCCTGTATCTTTACGTCGCGCTGTATTTAATTCATTGCACAGTCTGTCACATCCTGGAATGCGTGCAACTCAGCATCTCGTTACTTCGCGTTTTATTTGGCCTGCAATTAATAAAGATTGTAAAGAATGGACGCGTGCTTTTACTTCGTGCCAGCGATGTAAAGTCACTCGACATGTTTCCGCTCCGGTTCAAAAATTCGAAAAATTAGCCAATCGATTTGAACACATTCATATAGATATTATTACCATGAATTATTGATAAGGCTTTAGTTACTGTTTAACGTGTATCGACCGCTTTACTCGTTGGCCCGAAGTCATTCCGATTGCTGATATGGAAGCTACTACTATCGCGACTGCCTTACTTTCAATGTGGAATGCTCGTTTCGGCGTTCCTTCGCGAATCACCACTGCTCAAGGACGTCAATTAGAATCAGCGCTCTTTGCAGAATTATGTAGGTTGTTAGGTACTAAGCGCATACGTACGACAAGCTATCATCTGCAAGCAAATGGTTTAGTAGAAAAATTACACAGGCAGCTAAAAGCTGCGATAAAATGTCGTGATGGCAGCAATTGGGTTTCAATTTTGCCAATCGTTTTACTTGGCATTCGAACTGCCATTAAAGAAGATCTCTGAGCGACGGCCGCCGAGCTCGTTTACGGTGCTATCTTACGTTTGCCTGCAGAATTTTTTCATGCTAGTGACCAAAAACCGACTTCTTCTTTTATCGATAATTTGAAAAGACGGGTCAACAATTTCAAACCTTCGCCTGTACATCGACAAGGTAATAAAAAAGTTTTTGTGTTTAAAGACTTAGCCACTTAACCATATGTATTTCTACGCCTTGATGCTGTACGCGGGCCATATCCACCGTATGATGGACCGTATAAAGTCATTGAGCGCAATGATAAATATTTTGTTATCAAAATAAAAGATAAAAAGATTCGCGTTTCTATTGATCGTCTTAAGTCCACTTTTACTTTGTCACAAGATTTAGAAAACCTCGCAGAAGAGAAAAAAGTGCGCGACGATAACGAAGATTACAATATTGTAATCAAACCTGATCGCGAAAATGTTACGCTACCTATTCAAGCCGTTCCTGCACCTACCAACGTACAGCAGGCAAAACCTTCGAATCCCAATGCAAACAGCGAAAACCGTAATCGTTCCACTACTCGTTCTGGACGAAATGTGCATTTTCCAGACCGCTTTCCCGACAGCTGGTTGTAAATAGAATAGATTTTGTATTGCGTTACTTTATGTTGCGTGATCACTGGTAAGGGGGTGATGTGGCGTGCGTTTCGTCTAAACGTGTTTGGAAGAATTTTCTAACTTTCTCTAAATATAATAAACGTCAAGTTTTGGCTGCTGTCGCGCCAGCCCTTCATTCATGGCCAACCAAGCTAATCCGCTTGTATTCGAGAAAACTCACGTGCGTCCTTCGACAATTAGCTTAGGTCCCAGCCACACTTTCCCTCGGTCTTCGTGGGAGGGACTTACCCTTTCCCTACGATTTTCCGAGTGCAAGCTTCCCTTTCTGGGGGCTGTTTTGAATCTGACACGAACTAGCGTCGCGTTTAGATCTCGGCCTTTTTGCTAGCTTCGATACCCGCGACCCGCCAAGTCCACGCGACGAACATTCTGTAACTTCTTTGTATCTAGTTTTCAGTTCATCCTGAATAAATTGTTTATTCGTTTCTTCATAAAAAGTGTAACCTTGGCTAACCTTATTTCACTCTCTCTCCTTCTACAATACCATCCAAACCACTATAGCTATCATTTGGGGATAATAAGTTGTATATCGAAGCTTATCATACGTTATTTAGCAGAACTTTTAACCATTTTCTAAACAAAGGAAAAAACATTGACAGAGAGAATTATCCTGAAGGAAATTGTCTGTTCGCCTTTGATCTTACGCATTGTACAGTACTATTAATTGTCTTGTATATGCAGAATATGATAATGTTCTGCATATAGACTCGCCCAAACAGATTATTGTCGACTTTAGATTTTTCTCCCACATTCTAAAAAAATACAC
>JAAAKG020000001.1:2139892-2160832 GCA_010014905.2 Druon quercuslanigerum | reverse complement strand
TGTTAAGGAATAGGAAGAGGGTGAATGAAAAATGTAAACCCTTAGGGGACACATTAGAAGCTTCCACTAACTAGTAACTAAACCGGGCAAACTCTAGATTGAAAGATAAAGGAAATTAGTTCACACTGTTTTGCGGGTTACCTATCAATGTACCATTAGAGCCCATTGTACCTGGGATTCTAAAATCCGTGCAGAGGTTACCAAAATTTATTTTGGTCTTTGGTTAGAGGTTGCTCCGTGATTACCGTCTCCACAAGATCAGATCTATGCGTACATACAAAAGTAAAGATATTTAATGCATTCCAAAGCATAGTCGATGCTCAGACCGAATCTGCCGGATCTGGTAGACGTGTTGGAACGCGTGTCTGTCAATCACCCAATTTGAGATTTACAAGCCTTCCGTGACGAGGATCGTAATTGCAGGTCTCAACGAAGAGGTTGGTAATTGGCATTGATAAACACAGAATCTTATCCGTTGAAGTAGGTAAATTTAATTCTACGATAGTGTTTAATGATAGTGCACCACATTTCCGGGTGATTGATTGATCGACAAAAAGAACTTACTGCCGAAAGATTGTCTTACTCTCTTGCAAAATTTTGTGGTAAGGTGTGATGATAATTAAATTGATAAGGTGTAGCGAAATAGCACATCTGTGATTTCTTTCTCGTATGGAATGATAATAACATTATTCATCTGAACAATAAATATCATATCTTGAGCATGTTTTCCCTAGACGGAATCTTCTAGGTAAAATACAGAGCTCCTTGGAAGTAACGATTAAAAGTCTTCTCGTTCATTATCCAGAACACGAGCGCAATGCCAAGAGTAATTTTACGTCTCTACTCTTTCGTTCTCTGCCCAGTTTTAATTGAGCTCTGATCGTACTCTATCATTGAGATCTAAGTGATCCTGACAATGACCGTGTAGCGATCGACCAGTTCAAAGTAGGGGATATCTTGAATCTGCTTCGATTTTGATACGCACAACTCACAGATCCACTTGATTTATTTCCTGATTCTAATCGAAATCATGATGTTAGTTAACTGGATAAGAGAAATTACACGCTTGAGACAGTATTTTACTTTATGACATTGATATTCCGTTTTCTTGAATTTGCCAAACTTCAGATAATGATGATAAATAAATTTTCAACAATATCGGAATAGTGCTCATTGGAATTTAATAGAATTCATCAGAATTAATTAAAATCAATTAAAATTCAGCAGTACGCAGTCAGTGTAATTTAGAAGAGTAAATGACACTTTCAACTTCATTGAATATTTAATCTAAATTTGTTAAAAAGTACTATTTATGAACAAATACTACTATACAGTAATCCAGAGTTCGAGATGACAAACTGCCACTTATTAGTCAACAATTCAAAGTTAAAATTAATATAAATTTCATTTGAAGATTTCGAAAACTAATTTCTAGCCTCTATTGAAATTTTTTTTGATAATTATCCATCGTCTGAGTCACTTCTTCGTAAAAGTGTTATTAAAGTCTGACAATACTTTCAAAATACATAATGATCATAATAATAGTTTTTTTTATGATTTCTAAAACCTCTAGATTTTTTTAAAAAGAATAAATGAGGTTAAGATGGCGTTATAATCGGCGGTTTAATTCAGATAGAACCTCCCTTCGTTATGCGTCATTATCTTTGATGCTAACGCAGATCTATTTAGAAATTTATAATCTCTAAATTATGGCTTTCTGATTTGAAAAGAAAGACCATCGCTCGTTAGGTACGTTCGTAAAGCATTCTCTAGGCGTATCTTAAAGCTTTAACACGCCCACTCTTTAAATCTGAAAGAACAAAAATTTAACCGATAAAAACAGTTAGTCTTTTATTTCATTAATTGCAAATCGTGATGTACGTTTTATTTTTCTTGTCCATTGTTTTCACACATGTAATTAAAATTTACAGAATTTGAAGTTAAAGAAGATCAATTTTTAACAAATAGTTAATAATTTAAAATAAAAAATCTTTGAATCGAACAACAAAAAATGAAGTTTCAACATAAAAAATTGGATTTTCTAAGACAAAAGTTAAGATTCTACCAAACTCATTAAATTTTTAACCTGAATGACATTAATGTAGGCACCATATTCGAAAAAGTCGAATATTCTAGTTAAAAAGTTATCAAACAATTAAAAGTTAATTTATAATCAAACGAGATATATTGACAGCCAATTAGTTGCACTTTCAAGCAACAGAGATAAATTTTCAACCAAAAAAGTTGAATCTTGAACCAAAAACAGTTGCATTTACAACCAAATATTTTAATTTTCAAGCTAAAAACACGAATCTTCTAGAAGATAGTTAAATTTTCAAACAAATAAGATGAATTTTAAATTAGCAAAGATAAATTGTCTATTAAAAAAAAACGAATTTTCTGTCAAAAGGGCCAACAAAGCAGTTTTAAGACAATGTTTGAATTTTCAACCAAACAATTAAATTTTCAACAAAATAGTAATCCAAAAGGACGGCTCTAAGGACATCACTTCTGAGACAAAATATAATATCTGACGTTTCAATTCAGAGAAATGGATTTTTTAACCAAAATTAGTCGGATTTTCTCATTAGGTTCTATTAATTCAGTTTTCAAAGTAGAAAAAAGGGAATAAGAAAGAGTGTATGAATTCTATAATTTAATAAAGCACAGTGAAAATTTTGAGGAAGGAAGAAAATGATGATATTTTAGCGGAACTGGTAGGTAAGACTGAGCGCAATTCTAAATAAATTTTTTTCAATGATTGCAACGATATTGATTTCGAAAGTAAAGCAAACAAAAAAAAGAGGCAAGTCCCATTTTACCAAGAATACCCAATCATTTCTCGGCTTTTTCTTAATACTTAAAATTCAGTGCTAATTCCCGGTTTTTCCGGCCAGTGGCCATCCTGTTTTTAGATGAAATTTATTTGAAGGTTCATGAAAAAGCTTTGCATATCCGATGAAGGTAAAACCGGATTTTGCATCAATTTGAATTGAAAGGTTTGGTATTTGGTCAGGAACTAGAAGAGGACTCCGATAAATCCCGTGTCCATCGAGAAACCGGAATAGGATCCGCGCTACTCGAGGATGAACGTTTGAGTGGTCATTATCTCGGTGCCGACGCTTTAAGCTCGGTGCTAATCTCCGTAAGTGGCCAGCGCAGCCTCGCGTCGCGTCGGTAGATCCCACAGTCTGTCTAAATGTTCGGTGCGATCGCGACGTTCAGGTTCAGAGCGAGAGGGAATTCCAACTATCGGAAGCAATCGCGAAAAGACCGCGCAATAATTTATTTACACCGAAGCCACGCTCGACTCTGGTAATTTCGATGCACATACGAATTGAATCGAGGAGATGATCGCATGTCGCGACTTCCCGTTAGGAAAGCACCGCGATTGACACGGGGATGCGTTCGATAAAAAGCAGATAACCGATGACCAAATGCGTCGTGTTCAGCCAACCAGCCACAACCCTGTACCACAGAAACCAGGTGTGTGACCTATTATGGCCCTGAGAACGAGACAAAGAATAGATCTTGATTGTCGATCTACATCAACCAAGTTTTCCACCGATATTGCTTATTCTGTTTCTTCTGTATTAGTACTTGTTTTGCTGGTATCTTCGAGGTGGTACGACACATAGCAATAGGCCAATTAAACTTACGAATCGTATAAGTAAGCTATCGCGACAAACTGCAGCAAGATGAAATGATGAAAAACATTTATCTTGATAAAGACCTTAAGAATCTAAAAACTCTTAATGCGGGTGCTTCTTTTTTTGCAAAAAAGCTATTCAACCTTTCCGAGGAATGAAATGAATACAACTCATTTTCCTCATATGACTTTTGGGAATTTATTTCTAGAGATTAGGCTCTCAAAACTTCTGTTTCAATTTTCGATCCCAGCCTGCTCTGGGTTTGTGTCTGGGAGCGAAGGAGCTTCGTGCAGACGATCATGTTCTCGGGAGATGTTTCTTCCACGGACATCATCCGTATCATCACAACCCCAAGCGTACGCTTAGCGAACATCGGTATAGTGTAATATCGCATTGCGAACAGTCAGCGAGGATGGTCAAGATTAGACCAAGCATCGATCCCGACTACTACCGCTTCTGCCCGTTAATGAGTCATGTTTAATTGGCGTGGGAAGCTCGTGGGTACGTCCACCTAACGGAATCGTCCTACCTAATGCTCGGGATTAAAACTCTATGCACTAGTTCGCATAGAGAAGAAGATCCTCCGTGTGAAACGACTAATCCGCATCATAAAAAAGTCATTCAATTTATCCTTGCAAGAACTGTTCTTAAAAAGTAGAAATAAATTGATCCTAATTCCTAATGCAGTGCATCTACATTGCTTTATTCAAATTGCATCCTACTATCAGATATTGAGATTTAAACAAAGGTTTTATTATAAATTAGAACAGTTGAGAATGGATGTTTTTCAAAAAACTTCTCTTCTGTTCCTTGATATGCTACCCTAAAAAAGCCTACAGTTTATCATGAACCCTAGAGTACAGTTCTTAATGACCCAGGCAGTTGATGCGACTCTCTTATTTTCCGATTGGAAATAAGAGATTGCGCTGGAACGCAAAGCAAAGGTGAATTTCTCCTGATGACAAAGTGTTTCATCCTCAGTGCATGTGCTTGGGGCATTATGTGGAGAGAAATTCGCCCACGCTGAGAAGTACGTTTTCAAGCCACTGGTTTATACTTTATAGTAGAGAGAATCGTGAATCGAGGGGAGGGATGTTGCCTTTAGCGAGTCGCGGTTCTCGTATTCTTCGCGTTACTGCATGCATGGCGAATACCATCTGCAGTCACACCCATCATAGATCGCCTACCCTGTGGGTGGCGCTATGGCATGGTATTGCGAATAAATTGTGAAGAGAGTCCGACACTAGTCGATGCCGCGACCCTCTATAAAGATCAAGTTATAATCTATAATTTTCAGCCATCTTATTGCCTTTTTAACAACAACTACAATTCTGAATTATTTCTGGGTGGCTGCTCATGGTGCGATTTAAAATTCCAAATCATTTCCGGGGTGGTCAAGGTCACATTTGGTCTGCATCTTAATTTACTTATACTATCACATAACCATTACTAAAGAGTGGCCTTTTCCCATTCAAAGATTTTCAACTTTGTTGTATTTCTTTTCCCAATACATCCCTTCTCTATCCTCATCCCTTTTTCAATACTTTCGTACTCTCTTTTTACCATCTTATGCCACTTAAATTGGAACCAGGCAATTTATGATAATTGAGGAATGAACAAGTCAACTTTTTGCAGCTCACTTTTGGGAAAATTCCCTTTCTAACTGTCTGATTCTTCAGTTTTAAAATAATATTAAGGCTCAGCTCAAGTAGAATTTGGACAGATCGTGGCTGGAAAAAGAGACCAGAAAGTCTAACAAATGAGAATATAATTGCGCGATGATGCATTAACCTTCACAGAAACCGCAAAGAAGAAGAATAGAGGACGCTAAAAACGAATGTATCCTATGCTTTAACCTTCAGATCGCGCCTAACTGTTGTTTTAACATTTCTCTTTATCATTAACACAGACATAATTGCAATCCTAATCGTTCCAGCCTTCGTCTCTGCGATATTGTAGCAAATTTCACGTCACATTATGAAGATAATAATAGAAAGTTCGTACGAATCAAATCTAGCTATCCTTCAAACCCATTAACCGAAGAAAATTATTTTGCTCTAATTTTAACAGATTTGAAAATTTGAAAAAATACCAACAGACAGTGGATATATAGGGAAAGTTGTTTACGCAAAATTCGTTTCTCACAATTGTGTAGTATAATTTTTTGGCGTCATAAAAAAATATTTTAGAAACTTTGCTCGGACTTGAAATATTTTAATTGTAAGATGTTCCCAATGCCGGTAAGGTAGATTTTTTTTAATCCTAATAATATATCTTCCTCTTTGATTTAAATTTTTAGAAGCTTCTAGAACGCAGGAGAATGTTTTTTGTAAGTTATTTGCGCATTAAAAAATGAGAACAATTTTCAATTAAATGTATCATCTATAAGGAAACAATAAATCATTATTATTTTCTATTAACTACATAACTTAGTAGAAAATGAAAGAACAAATCAAAATTTAACATTGAAAATGCTCAAGAGAAATGCTCAGTTGAGATAATAAGTAACCTTGAAGGTGTTTAAGTAAAATTCTGCTCGCCAAACCGTTTATTGTAATTTGAAGTGAAGGAGAACATTCTAGAAACTTAGCACGGACACAAACCACGTCAGCTGTAGAATGTTCTAGAAGTCAGTAAATTAGTAATCTTGACACAGAACCCCCTGCCTCTCTACTACTAACATTGCAAAATAAACTGTTATAAATATAATAGAAAAGATTAGTAAATATCAATTATCGATAATAAACTCACCTCTCTAGATGTGGGAGCCCCCCGAACATAGGGGCTGTCCGAGCGGCGGGGCGCGCTGGCCCACCGCTTGCTCGAGAGCTCGCTCTCCTCCTGAAAAAATATACTTATTAAAAAATGTATAAATTTGATTTCCCATTCAACAAAATGCCGCAAAAGAAATAATTCCCTAACTTCTAAATTCTCTTGGTCGAATAATAAGTATTCAATTATTTTCGTAGAAAGCTGAACTAATTTGTCAAAGATTCATTCTTCTTTTGATCTAATTTGTTATAAATTCCTTTTTTCTGTTTAAATATTATTAATTTTTATTGAAAATGGTTTGGTGTAAAATGTAACTATTTTGTTGAACATTGTATTGTTTTTTTTTTTTGCTTAAAATTCATTTTATCCGAAAATTTCACTTATCCGTTTCTGGGTAAAAATTAATATTTTGTAATGGAAAATGACAGTTTTTGCTAAAACTTTAAATATTCAGTGAAAAGTTAATCTACATTTGTAGGAAATTCAAAATTTTTGTTAAAACTTAGTTTTTTCACTAAAAATTTAATTATTTCACTGTTTCATTTCTAACAAAGAACATTTGGTTTCAACAAAACAGTTGAATTTTGAAACAAAAGCATGCATTTTTAATCAAAAAAATTATTTTGTACTTGAAACGCCAAATTTTGAACCAAATAGTTGAATTTTGAACTAAAAAGAATTTTCAACAATAACTGTAATAATTATAGTGACAATAGAAAAAATTAATTATTTCCAAAAGGCAAACATGTTTTAAAAAATAACAAATTTCGAACCAAAAATGTAATAATTATATTGTCAAGAACAAAAATTGATAAAAAATGAATTTTCAATCCGCATGATTAATTTTTAATGCAAAAAATATAATTTTTAACGAAACATGACTTATAAACAAAAAAGTTAATTACTAAAAACCTAATAATTTAATTTTCAACCTAAAAAATTTATTTTTAACCATAAAGATTAATTTTCTACCCAAAAAGATACATTCTCGACCAAATATTTAAATTTTTAACCATAAAAAATAAATTTTTATCTAAACAGTTTATTTTTCAGTTAACATAACTAATTTGAAGAAAAAAAAAAGAATTTTGAATAAAATAGTTTAATTTTAACCTAAAGGATACAGTCCAAAAGAAAGAGAAATTTTCATTAAAAATTAAATAAATTCTTAGTGAAAAAATTAATTTTTAAGCAAGCAAATTACTTAAAACTAAAATCAGAATCTTTTATCACAGAAATGAAGTTTAAAGAAATTAATTTAACCAATTACTTTAGTATTCCGCAATAAAAAATTTTTTCTCAAAATAATTGAATTTCCATTAAAAAAAAAAAAAGAATTTTTCGAAACAACAGTTGAGCATTTGATCAAAAAATGACTTTTTAACAAAAATTTTGAGTTTTCTACAAATATAGATTAATTTTTTAATAAATATTTTAATTTTTAGCAAAACCTTTAATTTTCGATCAAAAAAAGATTATTTCTTACTCAAAAACGGATTAGTGAAATTTTCAGATAAAATGAATTTTGAACAAAAAAAAACAATGTTAAACAAAATAGTTACATTTTAGGACAAACCATTTTCAATTAAAATCAATAATATTTAAAGAGAAAAAAAAGAATTTGTAACAAATAAGATAAAAAAATGAATCTCTAAAAAATTAGTTCAACTTTCTACCACAATAATGGAGAAATTAATTTTCAATAAAAGTAAACCATATTTAATAAAAATTATAAATTTCGAACCAAAAATGGAATAATTACATTTCCAATTAAAAGAATTAAGTTTTTGTACCCACGAAAAAGTAAAGAAAATGGGATACTATAATTTTTAACAAAACATGACTTATCAACAAAAAAAGTTAATTACTAAAAACCTAATAATTTAATTTTCGACCTAAAAAATTTATTTTCAACAATGAGCATTCATTTTCTACCCAAAAAGATAAATTCTCGACCAAATATGTGAATTTTTAACTATAAAAAATAAATTTTTATATAAATATATTATTTTTCAGCCCGAAAATAAATTCTAATCAAAAATAATGATCTTCGACGAAGTTTGCGACATGAAGTTTTAACCAAATAGTAAGTTGAAGTTTTAAGCAAGAAAAAATCGCAATAAAAAAAGAATTTTTAAATTCTCAGTTAAAAAAAACTAATTTGAAAAAAGCGAATTTTCAATAAAATACTTTAATTTTAACCAAAAGGATACAATCCAAAAGGAAGATGAATTTTCATTAAAAATTAAATTAATAAACAGAAAAATTAAGCTTTAACAAATCAGTTCAACTTTCTACCCCAATAATTGAGAAATTAATTTTGAACAAAAGTAAATGATATTTAAAAAAATAATAAATTTCGAAACAAAAATGAAATTATATTTTATTTTCAATTAAAAGAATTAAGTTTTTACAACCACAAAAATTTGAAGAAAATAGGATAATTTCCAACCAAGGGATGCTTTGGAACTAAATTGATTAATCTCTACCCAAAAAAAAAATTTCAATTAACTCTCGAATGATAAAAAAATGAATTTTCAATCCGCATGATTAATTTTTAATGCAAAAAATATAAATTTAACGAAACATGACTTATAAACTAAAAAAGTTAATTAAAAGAAACCTAATAATTTAATTTTCAACCTAAAAAATTCATTTTCAACCATGAAGATTAATTTTCTACCGAAAAAGATAAATTCGCGTCCAGATACATGAATTTTTAATTATAAAAAATAAATTTTTATCTCAATAGTTTATTTTTCAGTTAGAAAATAAATTTTCAATCAAAAATAATGATCTTTGTCAAAAAAGGACAGTTTTCAACAGAATACATGAAGTTTTAATCAAATAGTAATTTGAAGTTTTAAGCAAGAAAAAAATAGCAATAAAAAATTTTTAACCAAAAAGATACATTTTTAAGCTAGAATTTGAATTTAACACGAAAAAATTGAATTTCGAAAAAATGTATGGATTTTTATCCCAAGGGAAAATAAATTTTCATTAAAAATGAAATAATTAAATTCTTAGTGAAAAGAAATAATTTTTAACAAAAAAAAACGACTTTTAAATGAAATAGTTTATGTTGCAAGAAAATTATTTAAAAATAAAATCAGAATCTTTTATCACAGGAATTAATTTTTAAGAAAATAATTCAACCAGTTACTACTATTACCCAGTGAAATGAATTTTCTCCTAAAATAGTGGAATTTCAAATCCAAAAACCCAAATTTTCGAAACATAGATGTATAGATTAATTTTTTACTAAATATTCGAATTTTCAGCAAAAACTTTAATTTTCGATCAAAAAAGATTAATTTTTACCCAAAAAAGGATTGGTGAAATTTTCAGATAAAATTAATGTTGAGCAAAAATACAAAACAATGCTTAATAAAATAGTTACATTTTTCACCAAACCATTTTCAACTAAAATGAATAATATTTAAAGAGAAAAAAAAATAATTTATAACAAATAAGATAAAAAGAAAAATGAATCTTTAAAAAATCAGCTCAACTTTCTACAAAAATAATTGAGAAATTAATTTTCAACAAAAGTCAATAAAAAATTTTGAACCAAATAGTTCAGAACTTTTTGAATACCTATGTAAATTACTCTGAATTAAATAAATTTATCTGGATTACAACATAATTATTTGGATCATCTAAATTACTTTCAATTACGGTTAAACATTTAATCATTTGCCTGTCTTATTGTAAAAACTGAGAGGAAATAACTTCCTCTAGAGAGAAATACTTTTTTTGTGTGTGGAAATTTAAAACTAATAAATGTCACGTTGATGCCTGTTATTTAGAACGTTTACAGATAATTACTGAAGTAACCGCATGTGTGCTATATAATAATAAGAATAATAATAATGATAATGATACTGATAATGATAATGACAATGACGCAGGTGCGTCTGATTTTGCTCGAATGGTACATAAATGCAAGATGTTAAACGTGAGACAGCCAGGGGTCATCGATACAGTGGTCTTCCATTAAAACAGCACAGTATCCAACAGCATGTTGCTTTTTCGCTACATGGGATTCGCCAGTATTGCTGAGTAATGAACGACCAACACCGCAAAGAAATCACGGATGAATAGTACAACTCGTCTTTGATTATTAACGAGATTCACTGAAAAATCCCCACAAGTTACTGCGTGTGAACTCGAAGCTCTTGAAAACCTTACTTCTACCTTACTTCTTCAGGATGGCCGTTTTAATAAAAAATAAAGTAAATCCCGGTCACTTCCCGGTTTGCAGGTATTTCTCACGGCCAATGAAATTAAAATTTATGAAATTTTAATAAGAATAAAAAAAAATTTGGAAGCATATTTCACGTCCTATAATAAAGTTAATGCACAGAAAAAATTTTCAAAAAAAAGGAGTGAAAAATTCTTTATTTATTTTGACTTTTTTATTTTGACAATTATCAAACCACAATAAAAAACATTTGTAAAAAATTAGTAGTAGTAAAAAGTAAAGAGGGCGAAAGAAATAAAAGAGAAAAGGAAGGTGGTTTGGTTGACTGGCTTCTCATTTTTCTGTCGTCTTCTTTTTGTCCGATTAAAGAATTTTTCTCTTTTCTTTTTTAGGAACTTTTTTTGCTTTTTTCTTTTCCATTTGGATGTGGAAATTTTAAATTGTAGGCTCTTAAAAATAAATTTTAATCATTTTTTGATGCGAAAATGTTGTGCCTATTCAAATGCTATATAATTCCTATCTGTAAAATGGAAGCTATTCAACACTTTTCAAATGAACAATTTAAAATTAAATACATGCGGTTCCCAAAATACAAATCCAAAATTTTATTTCGAAATCTTTAAACATTGAAATGTTGTGTCCATTTTTTTTAAATTTTAAATTATTTAAAATTTTGTTCAGAACTTTAAACATCTTTTAAAATGATTCGAATTTTTCCCTAATTTTTTTATAAATCGTACAAAATGGAAATTTTTTTTAAACTCTTTAAAATCTATATTAAATTTTTGATTTTTGTATTAAAAAGTCAATTGAGATCTTTTTGGATAAAAATTTGTCTTTTGACTTGAAGATTCACCTGTTTTATTTTTAATTTTTCTTGGACAAAGATGCAACTGTCTGGTTGATAATTTATCACTTTTGTTAAAAAGTCATGCTTTTTGTTCCAAAAATTCTTATTTTTGTGTTAAAAGGTCAGATTAAATATTCTTTGGATAAAAAACTATTTTTTAAAGTTTTTTTTTATTCAATTCTTTTTGATTTTAAAATTCACCTGCTTCAGC
The DNA here is from genome assembly GCA_010014905.2 of Druon quercuslanigerum. Taxonomy (NCBI): domain Eukaryota; kingdom Metazoa; phylum Arthropoda; class Insecta; order Hymenoptera; family Cynipidae; genus Druon; species Druon quercuslanigerum. The sequence continues at coordinate 2,149,145 of JAAAKG020000001.1, read as the reverse complement.
AGAAATCACGTCTTTCTTGGGTAAAAATTCAACTGTTTCGTTGAATATTTATACTTTTTGGTTTAAAATTTTGCTGTTTTATTGTAAATTTAACTATTTTGTTCAAAAATTATTCTTTTTGTTTGAAAAATCGACTATTTAAAAAAAATTTAATTAGTAGGTTCAAAATTTACTTTTCGTTTAAAATTTACTTTTTGGGTTTAAAAAATGAAATAAAATTTTCCTGCATAAAATTTTAATTTATAAAAAAATTGTCGTTATTTATTAAAAATTCATCTTTTTTAGTATTTTTAGTATTTAAAATTTAACTTTTTTTATAGAAACTTTTTATCGTTAAAAAATCAACTATTTTTTTCAAATTCTTTTTTTTTTTTAATAAAAAAAATATGTTTTATGAAAATTTTTTATTTTTTTTAGAGAAAAATGGAACTATTTGATAAACAATTCTAAAATTTTGATAAGAAATAATTTTTTAACTTAAAAATTCGTCTTTTGGAATTCAAAAAATTCAATTTTTTCGCTAAAATTTTTTTGCTAAAATTTTTTTTATATAAAATTCCATTATTTTGTTTGAGATATTATTTATGGACTAGACATTAAAAATATTCTTCTTTGCTTGAGTATTTAACTATTTTGTATACAAGATTTGGTTAAATAACTTTATTAAGAAATTATCTTTTTCTTGAAGATTTATATTTTTAGTTAATAATTCACCTTTTTTGTTGAAAATTTAACTATTCTGTGGAAAATCCTTTTTTCGGTTTAAAATTAATTTTTTCACTGAAAATGTAACTTTCAATTCTTTTAAAATTTATTTTTTTTCGTTTAAAATTCTCCTTTTTTGAAAAAACAAATTTTGTTTTCAAAATTCAATTTTTGTAAAGAAAGTTCCTCTTTTAGCTAAAAGATTCAAAAATTTAGATACAATTTTATTTCTTTCTTAAGTAAAAAATTTTTATTTGATGAAAATTCGTCTTTTTTTCTGTATAAATTTCATTTTTTTTATTGGAATATAAACTATGACACTTTTTCGTTTGGAATTCATCGTTTTAAGTGGAAAATTCAACTATTACGTTGAAAATTGAATTATTTTGTTGAAAAAATAAGTATTCTGTGAAAAAGCCATCTTTTATAGTCAATTTTTGTTTTTTCATCGTTTTAAAATTGACTTAAGAAAAAAAACTTTACTCGAAAAATTTCTGAATTAAATCATTCTTTATTTTCATTTCTTTTTTTACTCTTCGACATTAATCTGATGTTTGATTATTTCAAACTTTAAAAATTTTGGTAAAAATATTTTGAAAAAGGTACGCATTGTACCAAAACGTCAAGGATTAAGAAAGGAATTTATGATAAAATAAATTCTGAGTTCGGAAAATTTTTTTTGGCTCAATTTTATTTCAATTTGTGAGGACCGTAAGACATGTAGAAAAAATCTATGATTTAAAATTCATAAATAATGTCGTTCAAAGAAAGAATTGATTTGATTTCAAAACATTACACAATTATAAAAAAAAATCTATGCTAAAAATATTGCAAGAATAATGTTATTTGTATATTAATGATGAAGGAAAATAAAAAATTAGTCAAGGAAAAATCAGGGAGCAGGACTAGTGTAATCCAACAGCAAGAGCTCGTGCTGTTCGATGTTGGTATACCAGGAGTTTGGAAGAAGCGGGACACGTTGCGTTATAGTGTTGTTGATCACGCACGCGTTTATCGAAGCGCATTCGGTCGAACTCGGGAACAGTCGGGTGTAGCTAGTAGAACGCAACGTGTCCCGCTTCTTCCAAACTCCTGGCATACCAGCATCGAACAGCACGAGCTCTTTCTCTTGGATTACTCTAGTCCCGCTCCCTGATTTTTCCTTGACTAATTTTTCATTTTCCTTCATCATTAATATACAAATAACAGCATTTTATTCTTGTAATGTTTTTAGGATAGAATCTTTTTTTCGTTCCCGACTTGAGGAATCCAACAGAAAGAGCTCGTGCTGTTCGTTGTTGGTATGCCAGCAGTTCGAAAGAAGCGGAAGACGATGCGTTCTACTAGATAGACCCGAACGTTCCCGAGCTCGACCGATTGTGCTTCCATAAACGAGTGCGTGATCAACAACAGTATAACGCATGCGTTTATCGAAGCGCAGTCGGTCATGCTCGGGAACGCTCGGGTCTAGCTACTAGAACGCATCGTTTCGAAATTCTTCCGAACTCCTGGCATACCAGCATCGAACAGCACAAGCTCTGTCTATTGGATTACTCTAGTCCGCATCCGCAGAATCAATTTTGTCTCGATAGTTCCATTTTCGAAGCGATAGAGGTCCAGCCAACGCGGACATTATTGGTTCCAGGGTATTTGGTACCCCGCTCCACCCGGATTTTTTTTCATGCGGACACCCTGCATAATTCCACTAGCTAAATCTAGCAGGACATTTCCGGAAAATAAAAATTACGTACGGTAACGGCAGGGGTAGAAATATTTTGTTACATTTTGTTACCGGAGATGGGGGGGAGGTCTTAGAGAGGCCTATAATCTGTTTCGTAATTTAAGTACGGCCCCTTACGACGAACGAATTTTAACTTAGAATATTCAGCCGTCTAAAGTGCGAGTTTATTTACGGAATGTCGATAAATGAAGCCCATGAGACTATGAAATTATACTTCACGGTATTATAATTCTAAAGGTTAATGGATCAATTATCCAACGCCATTTAAAATAAAGCGGTGCAAGTTTAACGTTCAGCGTGAAGCGGTGGCATGCTGTGGAGTCAGGAAAAGGTAATTAAGACTATGCTACACCTCGCTGTCAACGAATGGACTCGTAAAAAATATTACTTGACCATATAGACAGTCCCGCTTTTCCTAGCTGGTAGGCACCGATTAAACTTAGTTCTCACGATCTCTTAGAGTTTCATGCTTTAAAACTAAACGTTCCTAAAATATTAAAAGCAAAAGTATTTTTGTAAAAATTAACTTATTATTAGCTGACGTTAATTGATGCTGAACAGCTACTCTGTTAGAAATGTGCGGAAAATTACGACACATTCAAGGTACTAAAGTAGCTGAAATTCACGAAATTAGATAGATGAAAACGAAATACAGTGACTTAAGAGAAAATTTACTTAATTTTTATTTAACTTCAGTGGCGATTTCTGAAAATTACAAATGGTTTTATAAAATTCCTAAATGGCAACAAAGATTGGCACAAGATTACCTTCTTAGTTATACTTTTTTTTTTATTTCCAAAATTTTCTTGAAAATTCATCCTTTTGAGTTAAAAACTGAAATTATGTGTAGAACATTGACTTATTTTTTAAAACTGATATTTTAATGCTAAAAATTCAACTAAAATCTTGTTTAATTTCTAATATTGGGCAGATTGTTTAATATTTATTATTACATAAATTTGTAACGTTGTTATTAAAAAGCAACCAGTGTATCAAAAAAATGTTTAAATTTGTAATAAAATATTTTTAATTGAAAATTCAACTATTTTTCCAAATTTTTATTTTTTTATTTTAAAAATTGATTTATTGTAAATAAGAAAGAAAATTTTCATATTTAAATATTTAATTTTTGTCTTGATAATTCACACTGAAACCCTTTTGGATGGAAATTTAACTAGTTTTTTTATCATTTATCTTTTAAATTTAAAAATCCGCCTATTTTAGGCAAATTCAACAATTTTTTTAAAAAAGTGACCTTTTTATTAAAAATTCAACTATTTTGTTGAAATATCGCCCTTTTTGGTTAAAAATTTAAGTAAAATTATTACACAAAATGTACTTCTTGCCTACAACTTATATATTGATATTAAAAAGTCAAAATAAAATACTTTTTAGTCGATATTTTTTTTTTAATTTGTATTTTTCATTTAAAAATTTATCTGCTTTAGTAAAAATATTTTTTTTTTAAATTTTAGTTGAACTACTTTCTTAAGAAATCTTTTGTCACCTCTTTTGAACTCATGTTTTTAACTATTAAGCTAAAAAATAATTTTTTTGCAAAAAAATAAATTTTCTAACCGTTGCAGTGACCACTGCTGAAATTTCTGTTACAGTTTAGGAATTTACTTAATTATTTTTTGTACTTCTGAGTCTTATTCTAATACCTGATATTACCCGTGAAATAATATTTGGTTTTACAATGTAAAACAATGTTGGCCAGGACCGAGGGGACATTTGACTGTACCGTCAACTTTGACCTTGAGGCCAATTTTCAAGGTCAAATGGTGGTAAGGCCCTTTTCCTAAATGAGAACCTCTATTTTTGGCTACGGATTTGAAAAAAGCGGGAAATTTCACGTCAAAAATGACAAAAATGTAAAACAGACTTTTTGTTTTGATATTTGAAAAGCGAGATTTTATTCGTTGAGTTTAAAATGAGATAATATTGAGGATTCTGAAAAAGATTGACAAAAACGTATTTTTTTCTTATGGGAAATGCGTGTTAAACTTCATGCGGCTCGCGACACCTCTAAATATCATTTTTTTCAAAAACAAAAAAAGAATTTATTTTTGTGTGGAATCGCATAAATTTTGATAAGATTTAAAAAGAGCGGAAAATTTCACATCAAAAATGACCTGTGGAAAAATTGTTTTCGTGGCCAGGACCGCGGGGGACATTTGACTGTACAATCAACTTTGACCTTGAGGTCAATTTCCAAGGTCAAGGTCAAAATTTTGTGGCCTTGGAAAGGTAAAAAATTCCAAAACCCATTTTTCCACAGATCATTTTTAATTTGCCGCTCTTTCAAATCCGCTGTGAAAACTAAGGGTTCTCATTCAAGAAACGGGTCTTACCACCATTTAACCTTGAAAATTTACCTCAAGGTCAAATCTGATAAAACAATTGCTTCGTAGATAAAGTATTTTAGAAAATATTTGATCTTAATTTTTTATCTTTCCAAGGTCACACAACCCATTTTTCCACATGTCATTTTTGACGTGAAATTTTCCGCTCTTTTCAAATCTGCAGCCCAAAATAGGGGTTCTCATTTAATAAAAGGGTCTTACCTCCATTTGACCTTCAAAAATGACCTCAAGATCAAAATTGATGGCACATCATATTTTTCAAAGAATACTTTTGAGGGTGAAATTCAAATAATTTAAGTATGAAGAAACTTGATTCAGAATACTTTCTAAACCTAGAATTAAAAATAGCAGAATAACCTATTTCTTCTTGTTTTTTTAATTATCGAAAACGAGGTTTCAGGTGCGTTAAAGTGGAGGAGGAAATACATAGCCTTGGTTAGTTATGTGATTGCATGCCCATATTCTGGCAACTCAATGTGCTATTATCGTCATATTATTACATATTACAGCATTGCGTAGTAACGCAACCGTTTTCAGTGTTACATTTACTTTCCCCAGGTTTCTCTCATTTTCCGTAATGTGTCTAGATTATGTTTGAAATTGAAACTGCTACTTTATAAATGGTTTTTACCATCAATTGCTGGATATGAAAATATAACGATCCTATATAGCAAACGAAGAAAAATCTTTGAAAAATTCCTTTTTGCATACTAATATTATAGTAATATTTTACAAAAGATAAGATTCATAAATTCTGAAAGTAGTAAAGATTCCTTTCACCTGGACGAGAAACACTTCATCTTCAGCATGATAATTTAACTGTATTTACTTTAGACTAAAACAAGAATATTCAGTGAATTGGGTCATTTCCTGATTTTTCATCTGCATCGAAAGTATCATTTGCGCGAAACCAGGGATTCGAAAGCGTTGCAAAATAATAGCGAGGGTCATTAATCGGGTTGCCTAATGAGACTAATCAAATATAACTCATCGCGGATTATTGCGGTATAGCAATACACACTCTGTACCGCAAATCCATCAGACTTCCATTCATTCCCACGCCGATATAAGTCGTTAATGTATCAGAACTCTTCAACCCTGGAAATCAAATAGAAATTTTAACGCCTGTTTATATCATTTCTCTAATTTCTGAACATAACTTTTGGCCATAAAAAGGGGATTATGAAAGTGATTTGCAATGTGGTTCAGATAATATGTCTGGATTAACATCATTTCGAAAGCGATAGACAAATATCTGGTGCTTTGACTTTGAAATTATAGGAATCTGTATTATCAGCAGAGACAGTTATCATCGATCAATGCAGATATCATTTCACAATCCGTGAAAGTAGAAATCAACACTATCGATCAAGTTAATTCTTCAAATAACAGAAAAATACTTAATGTCATTTCTGAATTGATGTAAAATAAATTAAAAAATTTGTTTAATTAATTATTTTTATGATAAAAGGTCTACATACTTCGCTCAACTGGAAATCAAACAATAGAACTTTTGATTGCAAGACACGTGTTACATTTATGATTGGAATAATAAGTTAAAGGAATCTGTATTATCATCAGAGACAGTTACCATCGATAAATTTCCAACTAAATTTTCAACATAAAAAGGTACATTCAAAGAAAAACTTTATTAGTTCAATTTTCAGTTTAGAAAATTAGTTTTTACCGAAAAAAAAATTTTTCAAGAAAAAAAGTAAATTTTCAACCAAATGGTTGAATTTTTAACCAAAAACATAAATTTTTTTACCAATCACAAAGATTTTTTTTTATATCAAAAACGCGAATTTTCAACAAAGTCAATAAATTTTTAGTCACATAAATAGATTTTTAACAAAAACGATGAATCTTTCACCGAAAAAATTTCACTTTGAACAAAAATATTGAATTTTTTACTAAAAAGTGGAAATTTTAATCAAAAAGATGAATTTGCAGCAACGATCTTAAATTTTCTACGGAAAAATTAACTTTTGTCGAAATGCATTCATTTTTATTCAAATAGTTAAATTTTAAAATAAAAAAGTTAATTTTTTAAACCAAACATAGAATGGTAAAAAAATATTCATTTTCTAAAAAATACACGAATTTCAAACCAAGAAGATGAATTTTCAACCACAAATATAAATTTGCTGCAAAATACATGAATTTTCAAACAAATAGTTGAATTTTCAACGAAAAAAAGAAGATTAATTTTTAACCAATAAATGAAGAATTTCCAAGAAAATGGTTCAGTTTTTAACAACAAAATGTTATCCAATTAATGAATTTTCCACCAAATAGTTGAATGTTTAAGCCAAGAAATACATTTTTAATCAAGAATATTAATGTTTCACTAAAAAAAAGCATTTTCGACCAAATATGTATTTGAAATTTCAGCGTAATAGTTAAATTTTAAATCAAAGATGAAATAGTTAAGAATTCAGTCAAAAAAAAGGTTTTAAACAAATAAGACGAATTTTCAAACAAAGAATTACACTTTTGTCAAAAATGATGGATTTTCAACTACAAAATCTCTAGATCTCTCTAATAGCTTAATGGAAAAGCACCCGACAAGCAATCGGAAATTCTGCGGAATGATATCTCTACTGATCAATGGTAACTGCCTCTGATGATAATACAGATTCCTTTAAATTATTTCATAATAAATATAACACTTAATTTGAGATAGGGTGTAGCTCTGAAAAAATATTCTTTTTTCGATCTCACTAATAGCTTAATGGGCAAGCACCCTACCGTCAGTCGGAAGTTCTGTGGTTCGATTTCGAGTTGAGCGAATTGAGTAGATCTTTTTTCAGAAAAAAATTAGTTTTAAAAAGATTACAAAGACTTGAAACGAGTCTGAAAACTGTGCGAAATAGTGCAGTAGCGTCAGATTGCGCGATAGGACAGAATAAAGATAATTTTAGTTTTTTGCTTATTAATTAGTCGGAAAGCGCAAGGTTTCTAAGGATTAGCTTCCGCGAAACGAACAATCGCAAATGCGCAACGATGGAGAGACGATCGAGCGTTTTGTCGGATTCACAGTTGGGCGCACACGAGTTGGTATATAATTGCATTCGTTAAAATAACTTGAGATCGTTCTGCCCGCTCTCCTCACCTCTATATCTCCAACAATTAATGTTTTACGAAGTCTTTCTCAACCCGTATACCTTGCTTGGGCCCGTTCCTAATGAGAACGTTCAATTAGCTCCCTTTATGAACTGGTTAAATAGACACTTCCAAAATATTACCGATCTTTCACTTTTCAACATCCACTTTAGTCCAAACATTACTTCCCCATTTGCTGAACAGGTTTTATCACCTGACATTCTGACAATCAATTAAGATAGCAATCTGGTCATGAAGACTTTTAATACAGCAATGTCTGTCTTAATTTCAAAGTTTAAGTTTGACAAAGTAAGAAAAATGGTTCTGAAAGTTTATCAGAACGTTTGTTTGATCTGATCTGAGGAAGGTTGAAGAATGCTCGATGGTTGGACATAATGTCACTTAGGATGGATATTAGTTGTCAGTAGATTCAGCGAAATTGTTTTATGTTGAGCAACCGTGTAAATTCAGTGGCGCCAATAAACAAGCATTCATTCCAAAATATTACCGATGTTTCACTTTTCAACATTCACTTTAGTCCCCACCTTAATTCTCGATTTGCTGAAAAAGTAAAAACCTGATATTCTGGCAGTATATTAAGATAGCAATCTTGTCATGAAGACTTTTAATCAGCAATGTCCGTCTTTCAAAGTTTAAGTTTGACAAAGTAAGAAAAATGGTTCTGAAAGTTTATCAGAACGTTTGCTTGATCTGATCTGAGGAAGGTTGAAGAAAGCTCGAGGGTTGGAATTAACTTCACTTAGCTTGGATGTCAGTTGTCAGTAGATTCAGCAAAATTGTTTTATGTTGGGCAACCGTGTAGATTCAGTGGCACCAATAAACAAGCATTCATTCTAAAATATTACCGATGTTGCACTTTTCAACATTCACTTTAGTCTACACATTACTTCCCCATTTGCTGAACAGGTTTTATCACCTGATATTCTGACAGTAAATAAAGATAGCAATCTGGTCATGAAGACTTTTAATTCAGCAATGACTGTCTTTCAAAGTTTAAGTTGTCAAAGTAAGAAACATTGTTCTGAAAGTTTATCAGGACGTTTGCTTAATCTGATCTGAGGAAGCTTGAAGAAAGCTCGAGGGTTGGAATTATTATCACGTGTAGATTCAGTGGAACCAATAAACAAGCATTCATTCAAAAATATTACCGATGTTTCACTTTTCAACATTCACTTTAGTCCTCACATTAATTCTCGATTTGCTGAACAAGTAAAAACCTGATATTCTGGCAGTATATTAAGATAGCAATCTTGTCATGAAGACTTTTAATCAGCAATGTCGGTCTTAATTTCAAAGTTTAAGTTTGACAAAGTAA
>JAAAKG020000001.1:2128977-2139792 GCA_010014905.2 Druon quercuslanigerum | reverse complement strand
TTTAGTCCACACATTACTTCCCCATTTGCTGAACAGGTTTTATCACCTGATATTCTGACAATCAATTAAGATAGCAACCTGTTATGAAGACTTTTAATTCAGCAATGTCCACCTTAATTTCAAAGTTTAGGTTTGACAAAGTACAAAAAATTATCCTGAAAGTTTATCAGAACGTTTGCTTGATCCGATCTGAGGAAGGTTGAAGAAAGCTCGAGGGTTGGAATTAACGTCACTTAGGTTGGATGTCAGTTGTCAGTAGATTCAGCGAAATTGTTTAAGGTTGAGCAACCGTGTAGATTCAGTGGCACGAATAAGCAAGCATTCTGCAACACGATCATAGTTTCGAGGATACAAACACAAGCCCGTTGGGTAAATAGCTTTTAATTTTCCTCCCAGTCTGGGTGAAAGTATGTGTACTTACGATGGCAAGGGAGACCGACCAGACTACAGACAAGTGACTTTGTGTTAGCGTAAGTACAAGAGCAATCGAGTAGATCATGCAGCGAACGTGGCACGTGTTGTTGGATACATAGGTCGGTCGATTGCACATACGGAATAGTATATTCAGGTGTGCGCATAATCTTAGCTTTTCCAAAACAGTCACCAGAAGTTCTCTTTTTAGAGATCAAATAATTATTGCATCATTTCTTTTTACTTTACACGACTGAAACATTCACCATTAAATTACCAAATGGGTGACACTTTATGGTCTGGAAATAAACAATATGTTACGCAGGCTTCTGATCAAATTTCTTCATCAAAATAGTTCAATTGGTCACCAATAGTTCAACTTTCATCTAAGCAGTTTTATTTTCGATCAAGAAGATTAATTTTCGGCTGAAAGGCATTACATTCTCAACTAAAACAAATTTTTTACCCAAACTTCACTACGTAAATTTTCAGTTAAACTGACAATTTTCACACTACGAAACAACGATTTTTCGACAAAATAGTTAAATTTTCAGCCACAGCGATGAATTTTCAACTGAAATAGACAACCTTCAAAAAATAAATTACTTTAACCAAATTATTTAATTTTATACCAAGTAGGTTCATTATTACCTAAAAGAGATAAATGCTCGAAGAAAAACTTAATAGTTTAGATGTTCACATAAATTTTTAAACGATAAATCGAATTTTAAATTTGAAAAATTAAAAAAAAAAGAATTTTTAACAAATTAGTTACATTTTCAAACGAACAGATAAATTTTTAACTACAATTATGATTCTTTAACTGAAGTAGTTAAATTTACAGTTAAGTATAAAGTTTCAACTAAAAAAGATTAATTTAATATCAACAATTTTCAATCAAGAAGATTTATTTTCTATAAACAATACAAATTTTCAACAAAATAGTTCCAGTTCCAAACAATACATATTAATTATTAACCAAAAATAGAATAGTTACACTATTAATTAAAAAATTAATTTTTAATGAGCAGAATTCCTAATAATAATCCCATTGAAATCTGAAAAAAAGGAAATTCCCCTTTTCTATTTATTTTCAGGGATTCTGCTCATTAACTTAATTATTGGACGCTAATTAGGATTTTAAATTTGACTTTAATCTCATTTAAATTTCTTCAATTTTAAATTAATTTTTACCAAGAAGGAACAATTTTTTAACAAAATATTTAAATTTTCAAATAACACAAATTGATTTTCAATTAAAAATAGAATAGTTACATTTTCAATTTAAACATTTAATTTTGTAACAAAAATAACAAATTTTTAACTAAAATGATGCATCATTAGTAAAAAAGAAATGAATTTTTAACAATGTGTTTTAACGTCCAATCAGGAATTTAAATTCGTAATGAAGAAGTAATATTTTTTACTAAAAAAGACCAATTTTTAACAAAATACATAAATTTCCAACTAAGTAGTTAAATCTTCAACAAAATAGTTCAGTTTTCAACCAAAGATATAATTTTTGAAAGAAGAATCTTGGTTTTAAACATTAATTTTTAACTAAAGAAATTATATTCTTCACCAAAAAAGTTTAATTTTTAACCCGAGGAAACGAATTTTCATAAAAATGATTACTTTTTAACCAAATTTTTAAATGCCCTACAAATTAAATTAATTTTTCATTAAATAGTTGACTTATTAATAAAAAATATTAATTTCATCGAAGATTCCGTTACGAAAATCAATTTTCAACAAAAAAAGACAACAAATTTTCAAGAAAATAGTTTTAAACTATTTGCATTACCTACACAAATTGCTCTCTGAATTATCTGCATTACAATCTAATTACTTGGATGACCTAAATTACTTCGAATTACCTGGTTAATAATTAGCTTACCGTCGATTATTAGTGAATTACGCTGCATTACGCTTGTACTACTTAAATTACGCAAAATACGTTAATTACTTATTTGTAATACTGCTCAATTACTTCAGATTACAACTTGATAAATCGGGATTACAAATGGGTTTATTTTATTTATTTTATTATTTTGGATTACCGGATTGCCAGTTTGGATAAGAGTGGCTTCCACCTAAAAAAAATAATTTTCTCTCGACAAGTTCACAGAATATTACCTCGCATTTTCTCTGGGGATCGAGGTTATGCGTAAGGTAAATCGCGTCTAGGCAAAGATAATTGCCGCGAAGTACAGCGAACGAATCGACATTAGGATTCTGGAGGTGAGAGCTATAAAATTGCTCACAAGAGCAGTGCACACGCGTGGTCGGTCGTGACTCTTGAACGCTGATGAGCGGTAAGAGCGCCAACTTTCGAGTCGTGAGAGGCTGTCGAGATGAATGAGTACAACATTCAAACTATCGTGTTTGCTTTCATGGACCAGCACAAATTAGTGTCGCCTTTCGCGAAACCAGCTAACGATCTTTTCAATTTCAAATCGCTCCAACCGAGTTAAAGACATTTTCACTCGATCGAGACTTTAACTTGTAAAACGTTACAACTTGGCTGCCTTTGAAAGTTGTACCGAATAAAAATTGACCTCTGGAACCTAAGTTATTCCTTATACGAGATCAACCTATAATTGAAAACAAACGAAGGAATTCATGAGTTAATCTCTATGCAGTTTTTGATTTGTGTATAAATAGTTCGTCATCCTCGGAAAAAATGTTCATTTACAAATTTTAGAAAGCCAGTTCAGGGTTAAGGTTAATAACGTTCAACAAATCTTACTTGAAGACGCGGTACTTGTCCTCTGATCTAGCGATTTAGTTAGACTAGTCGACCTACATTATTAGGTAAAGGAAGATAAGCTAAAGAACTGTCAGCATTATTCTAAAGTCATAACTCATTTTACACAAGTTTGCAGATATAGAAGACAACGTTGTTACACATGTGAGAGAGACTTGGCTACGCTCCAACTACTCCAATTAAGACTTAGTTTTTAACAAGAACATTGATGTCTGCTAAAAAAAGTACAGCGTCAACTGGATCAACCCTTGAATAAACTAACAAAAGAAGAATACCCCAATAACGATTTGGTTTTTGATCAGAACACTGAACGCTTATCAAACAAGTATGGTGTTAACTTGATTAACCCTTGACTGAACCAATAGTGATCACACACTAAATGATCTAATAAACGAAGACTCCAGTTGATTTGGTTTTTAAATGAGAACATTTAAAGTTGCTGAACCAAGTACAGTGAGAATATTTATGAACCATTTTCTGACCTAACAAACGAAAAAAAAGACTCACTTGATTTGGTTTTCTATAAGAACAGTTAAAGCTGCTTAAGCAAGTATGCTGTCAACAATCATCACACGCCCATTAACTTAATAAAAGAAAAAGACTCCAGTTACGATTTGGTAATTAATAAGAACATTTAAGGCTACTCAAGAAAGTGTGGTGTCAACGTTGATCAGACATTAGCTGAACTAATAGAAGATAACATTATTAGCTAAAGGAAGAGGAAGCACAAGAACTTTTCGCATTATTCTAGAGTCATAACTACTTGTACACAAGTTTGCAGAAATAGAGAAGGACGTTATAAAACATGTGAGAGAGACCTAGCTGGAGGCGATACACGCATCTTGCATATCTTCCAGCAACCGTAAAGGACCCGTGTTACTCGGTTCGCTGGACAAGCCACTTGCTGCTGACATAAAGTATAAACCAAGCAACAATAGCCAAAGCGAATAGCATAAGCCATGAAACCTATTCAAAATTTATGAGTAGTCTCCGCGTAGAGGAAGAATTGTTGGATCGGTGACAAATCAAATTTTATGCACGTCAACTCGTATGAGACGTTCCGCGAGTTGTGCTTTAAAAGCCTTTGTCTCTCATATATTACAAATCTTCTCGCATTTATTTAATGGACAATAAATCTCGGTATATCAAACCGCTGAATATCATTCCACTGGGCGCAACATTTAAATACGTTTCTAGAAGGTTCTACACATTAGGTTTAGACATTGATGCGAAAAAACGTCACCTAGAAAATCCTAAAACACCCCAGGTTAGACCGAATCATATCTTCCTTAATGTTTGTGGATGTTTAGTTATTATACAACCAACATAAATGAAATGAATAAAATAAAAAATTCGAAATCTGTATACAAGTTGATCCAAGTGGTCAAGTGGCATTTACTCTTTGACGCATCCGACAGCTTTAGTCGCTAATCAATAAATTGCAAAGCAGATTTTAAGGACTCTTTCTCTCTGTCGAGAAAAAGATAATGTCAGAGAAGACTTCACTGTCTATTTCCGAATGTAAATCCGAGTTATCCCCGAAGAGCGATGGATATTAACCTGAACTGGACGCCGTCCAGATTCGCCTCGGCGACGAACGTTTTGTCGCCAGTGATTGGCGTTTCAAAGGACAACCGCGCACAATGCAATTACCCCGGCCTTAACCGACGAGGATTCAAAGCTTCGCTTGAAAATACATTACGCGTGCCGATCTTCGTCCGTTTCCTACGAGACGTAACGAATGGCTACTTTTTGCCTATTCCTTTCCACCGACCGACGAACCGTGAGATCGTCCCTCGTTACGGGGCAAAGGTCGAACAGCCACGATGTTTTTTAGCTCGAATATTTAAGCTCGAATCAACTATAGGAGTTGGAGAACTTAAATCCACTTCCTCTATCTCTCAACACAAGGAAATGTATACGCAACCAGAAACAAATGTTCTTCATTCAACAAAGTTGTTTTCTTGAACGCATTTGGTCGATTTTAGAAATCATTGTGGTTAAATTAAAACAATCTTTGTTTAGTTGATCAAACTAGTTTGTTGAAAATTCCTCTAGTTTGGCTAATATTACTGCTAACAGGTTCGCAATGCTGGCTCCTGTCCTAATTAGACAAAATCATTTGGGTTAAATCAACCAAAATCTTTTCTCAGAATAACAATGACACTTACTTGAATTACCCTAAATATTTCCTTGAATAAACCAAACATTATGTTGTTCATAATTTGATATCCTTCTCTCAGTTGAGAGGAAAATTAATGAACAAGTTACTGACGGCTCGAGAGAAGAAAGTAGACCGGGGCTTATCAGTAGAAGTATATGAGAGATCGAGTGCGTCTGATCAATAATTATGAAAGGGCGTGTAAACTGAGCCGCAGAGCTTAAACTCTAGGTGGTGCGAGAACGGTGCTGTTTTACGACTCCTTTAGCGCTGACTGATATACGGCGACCGATGAAATCGGTGCGAGTTCAGTACGCTCTTCCTTATGACTTTATGACTCTTGCGTAACCACAAGCACAGACAAGTTTCATACACACTATGAGGTTCGACACTGATTGCGAGAGAAATAAAAAATTAACTGCTTTCAATGTCACTGATTTCATTTCTTGATCTGAAACTCAGAATGAGGGGGAAACAATTTTGTACTCAAAAAAATATTTAAATCGAAGAGACGTTTGTTCCACCCTATACCATAGCTAGAATTTGTTTGATTACAGTCAATATTGCTTTAATTCAACATTGGTGTGTTTGAAACAAACAAGTTTTGTTTGAATCAAACAAATATTTGTTTCAATCAGTCAAATATTTGTTTATTCTATATCAAAGAATAAATTTATTTAATTCAAACATTTTGCTGAGTGTGTTAGTTTGCAGTGTAATCTTAAGAAATACATTTGCAGTACAGATAATTTAGTAAGTAATTAGTAAGTAATTTATGTAGTCTAAGTAATTAAATTTTAATCCAGACCGATTCGCGTAATTTTTAGTAATTAACAAAGGTAATCCAAATATTTTTCAATAATTCTATTGAAAAATTTGTTTGTTTTTTTTTCTTCTAAAAACAAATTTTCCTAACTGAAAAGTTAAGTATTTCATCTTTGGTTGAAAATTTATCCATTTTCAGTGGAAGTCAATGTATTTTGTTCAGAATTTATCTTTTTCGGTATAAAATTAATCTTCTTGGTTAAAAATTCAGCTTTGGGGTTAAAAATTTTTAATTCAGAATAGGTTGCATTTTGTTGAAACTTCATTTTTTGTTAAAATATTAACGTTTTAAAATAAAAAGTAACCTATACCAATTTTGTTTAAAAAATGTATCATTCTTAGCGGAAAATTCATCTTTTTCGGGGGAAAACTAATCTTCTTTGATAAAAATTCAGGTTTGATGTTAAAAATTCAAATATTTCGTACTAAATTTGTCTACTTTCTTGAAAATTTAGTTTTTTAAAAATAATTTTTTTAATTAATTCTTTTTGTTAAAAACGTGTCCGTTGCCGTAAAAAATAAATTTCTTAGTTGAAAATTAGTTTATTTTGTGTAAATTTGAACCACTAATCTTCAACTAATCTCTTTAGTTGTAAATTTTACTGTTTGCGTTAAAAAATAATCTAATTTATGAAAAATTAAAAACTTTTATTTGAAAAAAGTAATTTTTTGGCTGAAGATTAATAATTTTAGTTGAAATTTGAATTTCTTAGTTAAAAAAAAATTTTCTTGGAAAAACTGTTTAAAATTGAAAATATAAATTTTAATTTTTTGGTAAAAAATTAATCCTTTTCAGTTTGAAATTGATCTCATGGGTTAAAAAATTTAATTACTTTCTTAAAAAATCGTTTTTTTGTTTGTTTAAAAATTAATGCTCTGAATTTAATCTTCTTGGTTAAAAAACCCACTATTAAAAAAATTAAAGTTTTTCATTGAAAATTAAACAATTTGGTTTAAAAATCTCCTTTTTGTTTAAAAATTCAATTGTTTGCTTGAAAATTCAGCTTTTAGTTGAGAATTCAACTTTTTTGTTGAATATTCGAATTTTTAGTTTGACTTTAACTATTTTTTATTTAGAATACATTTTGGATTAAATATTAAAAATTACGTTTTCTGTCAAATAATGCTGTATTTTTTTGAAAATTAGTTTTTTTACAGAAATAAACTATTTTATTAACTTAATATGAACGACTTGGTCGACAGTTTAACTCCTTCGAAAAAATTGATTGTTTGATTAAAGATACATTATTTCAGTTGGAAATTTATCTGTTAAGTTGCAAATTTAAATATTTGGTAGGAAATTTCTTTTTTGAAACAGCAACATTTTTTTTATAGAAATCCATTTTAAGGATACTTTGGATTTACATGTAAGCCATTATTATTTAAAAATTTAAATCTTTTATTTATTGTATGCGAAAAATGTACTATTTGGTCGAAACATCGTCTAATAAATTTTTCTTCAAAAATCCATCTCCTTTTGTTAAAAAATAATTTCTTTGAAGAAAATTTAACAATTTTGTTAAAAATTAATCTTTTTGGTTTAAGATCCATCATCTTATTTCAAAATTTCTTCTTTTTAGTTGAAAATTGGATTATTTCGTTGAAAATTTGTTTGTTTCATATAAATGGCTCGAAAACATGAATATTATAAAAATAAATTTCAAATAATAAATATTTCGCAAAAAATGTGAAAACTTAAAAAAAACACTGCTGAAAAACACATCCGGGTTCCCGGAACCCGTTCTAACACTTGAGGGTTAACTAATTTTGGTTGAATTTTGGTCATTTTTAGTAGAAAAGTTGACTATTTGTTTCAAAAATTATCATTTTTTTGGTTGAAAATTCAACTGCTTGGTTGAAAATTACTGAATTTTGTTAAGAATCGTCTTTTTCTGTAGAAAGTTTATCTTCTTGACTGAAAATTGAACTACTCTGAAACTCTTCTATAGTGCCGGCATCAATTCTCAGAAGGGCTATAGAAGGGAGGGCTATTGACGGGTTTCACTGTATTTAATAAAGAATTCATCAATTATTTTAAATATACAAGAATGTTGTTAAAAAGTAATCCTTATTAGTTGAAAATACACTTGATGCTATAGTATAGGCAGATTAATCCTCCGCAATTGAATGTCATCCACAGTAAACCTATGCAATTCGGGGTAATCTTAGGTAATCCAGGGTAAATCTCTATAGAACTGAAAATCATTAAGATTTCACTAACTCACTCAGTTAAATTCCTTCATTAGTTTAATCAGTGATGTTCACTGATTCTGAGGAATTAGTAGTCACCTAGCCACAGGCTTTTTTGTCCGTCAGCTGATTAGGTGTGCCTGACGATTCATGTCTCAATCATTTGGTTCACTGATAAATTCAGTAATGCTCTCTTCATTGAGTCACTTACTGGTCCACCCAGTCAAACTCATAAAGTCACTGTTGAACCAGTGATAATGAAAAGTACTGATTCAATTAGTGACTATCTCGCCCGTTCAGTTTAAGAGCGTCAAATGTAAATCTAGGAAGATGCATTAATCTGTCTTGTACTGCTTGGAACACAGATATTCTTGAAATCAGGAAAATGCGAGAGTTTCTCTTGCAAGTGGACAGACATTAGATCACAGTCGTGAACTTCATAAACAATGACGACTGCGCCAGGATAGCAGGTCGGTTAGTTACGACTTGTGGAGTTAATACAAGTTGAGACACAGTTGCTGGAGAAGCCAAGACGAATGGTATAAGGTATAAGAGCTATAAGGTAACGAGGACGAAGAAGGCGTAGTAGAGTCTGACCTTTGAAATTTTTTCTACTGGCGCGCGATCATACTGGTATGCCGACACCTGGAAATCTCAGATTCGTGTCTGAGACGTGTTTCAAGAATGTCCTGGCACAGTCGGCAATGCTTTTATTAAAATTAAACTGACAAAACAAGTTATGCTCGCGGAATCAGAAAACATTGCACAAATCCCTACATACATCGGGAATGCAACCACATGAAACTGCCTTTTCAACAGGAAGCTGTTCTTCATAATGTTGACTCTCGCATCTTGAACGAAACAATTGCACAAAAAGGGGCTTTCTCAATCAAACGAGTTTATTCACTTCACTCTGCAGTCTGCAGTCGGCTGCGAGAAAACTTTAGAAATACGACCGAGTTAAGTGAATGTTTAAGGGAATGGAGCGTGATGAAAAATGCTTAAGGGAATCTTTCTAGAGGAATGAGAAAGTGAATTGTTTTTGAATGTCCCCTGTTGTCCAACAACAGGGGACATTCAAAAACCTTGTTATAGTGCCACACTCTTTCATCATTTCCCTTTTATATTCCCTATATTTTTGTTTCAGAATTTTCCTCCTCTGATTAAAATTTCCATTTTTTTTTTTTCATTGAAAATTTAACTTTTGATCTGCAAATCCAACCATTCTGAGTTTAGTTAGAAATTGATCAGTTTCAAATGAAATTCCCCCTATTTCAATCTTTTTTTAACCCTTACTTGACGCACTTCTGCGTAGTGAGATATTTGACACACTGGGGCACACTATACCCAAGAATCAAAAATTGTCATAAGAAACAAATTATTGAACTTTTCAACTTGACAATTTTTTGAGAACTTCATATGAGCTTATATTTTAAAGTTTTATAGGTTATATGACCAAAAAGTAAAATTAACAATAGTAAAGAAATTGAAATGTCCCACGAAAATACAGAAATGATAAATTTTACAATTGGGCTTGGGGTGATTTGCACCCCAGCGTGTCAAGTAAGGGTTAAGAATTAATCTTTTTTGTTTGAAAACCACTTTATTAAACGTTTACCTTATTGGATAAAGATTAAACTATTTGGTTAAAAAATATTGGTTGAACATTAAAGTTTCTGAGAAAATTAATATTTTCGAGTTGATAGTTCCATAATCTGATTGAAAATTAAAGTCTTTTGTTGTAAATTCGTTTTTTTTGTAGAAAATAAATCTTCCTGATTTGGAAAATTCATTTAACTGGTTTAAAGTTGAATTCATTTGTTTAAAATAATTTTTCATATTAAAAGAAACTTCTTTATTAGGAATCTATTTTATTATTTAAAGATTTATTTTTTATTAAAAATTTAATAATTTTGTTGGAAATTCTTTTTTTTCTTGGGTTTAAAAATGAATTTTTTCAACTACAAATCTAACTGTTACATTTTTTAGTGAAAATTGATCGTTTTTAGTTTAAAATTAAAAACTTTGGACAAAATGACCTCTTTTTCTGAAACTTATATTTTTGGATCGAAAATTTATAAATATGGTTGAAAATTTGTGTATTTTTTCTTATTGTAAATTCGTCTTTTTTTGGCAGAAAATAATTCTTCTGGAATGAAATTTTAATTATTTGGTTGATAGTTAAAATAAATTGTTAGGAATGTATTTTATTATTTAAAGAACCATCTCTTTGGTTAAAAGTTTAACAATTTTGTTAAAAACTCTATTTTTGTTTGTTGAAAATCAATTTTTTCAATTAAAAATTTATTTTATTATTTAAAGATTCATCTATTTTGATAAAAAGTTTTACTTTTCCGTTAAATATTAATTTCTTGTTTATTGAGAATCAATTTTTTCAAGTAAAAATTTAAATATTCCATTTTTAGTAAAAAATTGATAACTTTTAGTTTAAAATTACATT
>JAAAKG020000001.1:2067506-2128877 GCA_010014905.2 Druon quercuslanigerum | reverse complement strand
GAAGGGATGGCGGGCTTGATTACAGGATTAGAGAAATACTTGGATGGGAAAAAGCTGAATTTAAATGTAGAAAAGACCGGTTTAGAACCGGAGGGGGGAGACAAAAAGAATAGACGGAGAGATGGAAGGGTATAAAGATAGAAGAAGTGAAAGAGTTTAAATATTTGGGATATATTTTGCAAAAGAATGGAGATAATAGAGTTCATGTAAGAGAAAGGATAAAAAAAGCATCAGGGGTAATGAAACAGATATGCGGAATCGGAAAATGGGGATGGAAAGAAAGGAAAGATATTGAGAGTTTACAAGAAAGAGATATATAGGGTGGACATTAGGACTAGATTGGAGGACGCCAGGATATATGGTGAGAGAAGAAGCGCAAAGGGATAAATTAAATATTAGAGCGGGAAAGAGGGCATGGAAATTTGAGACAAAGCTGAGGGAGGGAAAGGGAGGGAAGTTGCCGAGAAAGTGTTTGATGGAGGTAGAAGAGAGGAGAGGGAGGGCGATAGAATTAACGAGATGGGAAGAAGAAAGGAGGGCGTTCTTGAATGGTAGTGACATGGAAGACGGGACTGGAGTAAACTATAAAGAATTGGAAAAGAAGGACAGGGAAAGACAATTAATAGAAAGATTGGGGATGATTGAGGAATCAAAATACAATAAATTGTATAAGATGATAAAAAAGGAAGGTTTACCAAAGTATTTAGAGAAGGGATGGGGAGAGAGCAGGTGGACCAGAATAGCAAGATTTAGATTGGGAAACAAGGTAAGAGAGGGGAGGTATTGGGAAAAGGAAGAGAACAGAAAGTGTAGAATATATGAATGGGAGGAGGAAACACGGGAGCACGTATGGGAAGGATGTAGAAGAGGAATGGAAGATAATGGAAGCTGGAAAGATAATGGGGTTAGGATTCTAGGGGAGAATGGATTAGGAGAAGATTGGATCAAGGAGTTGGAGGGTGCTAGGACAGCAAATGAGAGTGAATGAAAGTATGCATGTGAAAAAATGGTAAATTGGAGGACAAAAAAAGTGGAAGAATAAGGAAATGGAAGTCGCCTAGATTAGAACCGTAAAGATTGTAAGTAATGGATATATAAGTATATATATATTGCACTTGCTTGCACTTGCACTCTCGCTGTCGACCGCTCGCTCGAGTGAAGGCACTAGATACATATAAGACTTTATGTAAATAGTTGTAAATATTTGTAAATAGTAAGGTTGAAATTTTCTTTTTGTTGTTTAATATGTAAGCGGAAATATTGTAAGGACTGAAAGTCATGTAAACCCTTAGGGGACACATTATGAATAAAGGTATAGTTGTATTTAACCAAAAAATATGACTTTAAGAAAATAGTTAAATACACAACCAAAACAGATTAATTTTCAACCAAGCAATTTAATTTTTAGCAAAAAAAAAAGATGAAATTTCTACAATGACAGATGAATTTTTTAAACCGAAAAGACGAATTGTCAATGAAGGACGTGAATTTTCAACCAAGAAATATTTTTTAGTCAATAAAGAAAAACAATATAAAAAATACTGAATTTGCATGCCAAAAAGAAGAATTTTCTACAAAACAGTGGAATTTTTCACGAAAAAGAATCATTTTCAAAGAAAATTATAGAATTTTCAACAAAAGAATGAAATTTTTAACCAAATAATAAAATTTTAACCACAAGATGAATTCTTAACATCAAAAATGATAAGAAATGATAAAATTATAGGTATTTAAGACTCAGTTGTTATTAATATATTTTCTTGTTTATGTCCAATTTCATTAAGGTTCCACGTCTCTTTAATTAACAGAATTTATATACATGTTCATTACACAAATTTATAAAATCTTAGTGACAATTTGAGAAAAATGCCATACGTAATTTGTGGATGACGCCTAAACTTCAACTATATTTTGTTGAAAAACTGCGTGAAACTTACATGCTGTTAATTTTTTCCAGAAAAATTCGACGTCGAATAGCTTTTGGGGCTCGAGACTCAGTCAAAGGAAAAACTGGACTCGAGTCTTCCTCCTTGACGGCGTCTTCATTTTTAGCAGATTCGTCAGGGATTTCAATTACTGTACGCCCTTCGTAAAATGCTCGTACCTACAAAAATTCACAGAAAAATTAACATGTATCTTAGCAAAAAAAGTGAATTTATTTGTCTAGAAATTCTTCTAAGAAATTTCAGATTGAAGCACCTTAAGTTGTAA
The DNA here is from genome assembly GCA_010014905.2 of Druon quercuslanigerum. Taxonomy (NCBI): domain Eukaryota; kingdom Metazoa; phylum Arthropoda; class Insecta; order Hymenoptera; family Cynipidae; genus Druon; species Druon quercuslanigerum. Next base: position 2,126,666 of record JAAAKG020000001.1, on the reverse strand, counting down.
CTTCTTCCCGTCTTCTTGTAAAAATGAATAATGGGGAACAGCTTTCGAAGCCGTTTTTTCTAATTTCGCACGCTCCTCCCTTTCGTCTTCCAACTGAAGCTGATTCAATTTTTTACAGAGGGCTGCATACTTTTCCTGTTTAGTTACATTTTCAAAAACTTGTTGCTTTGTCGTTTCTTCTCCAAGAAGTAAACGAAGAGTCTCTTCTGTAATCCATTCTTTAAAGATTTCTTCAATCCGTTTGACCAAAGAACCAAGGGTTACCAAAGCTTTTTTAGAATCCCTGGAAATTTTCTTTGCACTTTTTCTTTCTCTCTGGAATATTGACTCTCTTCGAGGATTTTGTGATACTGAGGCGATTGACGAATCCGAATCCTCTTTTTCAGTTATATCTTTCATTAAAGAATCACTCGTGGTGAGTGTTTCTGAATTTTCTTCTGTTTTTTCAGGACTCTGATAACTAGTTGACGAACTTTCTTTGTCATCTGGAAGTTGAAAAGAAACACATTTCTTTTTAGACTTCCTAGTTTCTGCAATTTCCAAAATAATTTTTGTCGTATTGTCTGAATTTTCAATCTGGATAACATTTTCATCTGGATTTGCAACAGAATCAGATTCACTTTCTTCTAGCAATTTCCCTAGTTTTTCTGTGTCCTTTTCACCTTCTAGATTCGTTTCCTCAATTGTTCTTTTTTCATTAAGTTCTGTTTTATTTAAATTTTCATTTTGAAGAGGTTCTTTTACTTCTGAACTTTCGGGTTCGTCAGTCTCTATATCGTCCTTAGTAATCGAATCGTCGCCACTAACTATTACTTCTTCTCCTGGAATGTTTGCTACTGTTTTCTGGGTATCGGGCAAAAAATGAAATTCGGTGGCTTGGTCTTCATCCCTTAGCCAAAGAGGACTCACGTGCATTTGATCTAACAAGTAGTTTGTTGCACCATAGCAGAAAGAACTGCAAAAACTTTTCCGTCGACTGATATCGTAAACCTTATTCCTTTTCGTCGATATATGATAACGTTGAGTTACCACCATTGTCAACGGTTTATTGCATAAAGCATAACCACATAATTTGTCTATCGACCTTTCTTCGATAACATCCTCCATGTGACATTTATTTATATATTCCAACTGGAATATAAGTAGAAATAGCAATAATAACAATTAGGTTTATTTATGAAGTTAAAAGTGATTACAGCGGTTCCATTCTTTAGTTTTAGGTAAATAAAAGGGGGACTTAATTTATTATTAAAATCTCTTTATAATATATGGGGATTTCGTGAATATTTAAGCCCTCTAAGAGTCACGACTTCTCTTTAACACTTCTACTTATACTTCAGCACTTTCTTCTGATGAAATACATCAGAAAAAATTCGAGAAGATCAAAGATTGAAAAATAGATAAGCAGAATTGAAAAAGCTGATGTTTGTATTTCTGTACATGCAAGTTTATCAGTAAATAGATTTTGAATCCTTATTATCATCAATTTTTTAAAAATATATTCCTTTCAGTAAAGAATCTTGAGTTGTTCAAACTATATGTTTTTAAGTAAGCTAAAAAGAAATTATTTCAAAACACAAAAATGACTTTGAAAAACCTACTTCTTCTGGTATTTTTTTTTATTAGACTTTTAAATTTGTTTCCAATGTATTTTTATCAGGCAAAAACTCCCAGATGTTCAAACCCTTTTTTAATGTCAGTTAACAAAAGATTATTATAGTGTAAACAAATAGAAAATAAACAAATTATTATTCAAGAAACCAACAAAATTATGAAGATCGCAGGCTTCATAATATTTTCCGAGGTCTTTTCCTCACTCGCACCTTTCTGGTTTTTGCACTTAACTTCGAACCGAAATTATAGAACCAAATAAAAAAATGTAACAATTTTGGTTGATAATTCATTCTTTTTGACTGAAAATTCAAGCATTATATTTTTGATACAATTTATTATTATTTTGTTGAAAATGGAAACCTCTGGTTGAAAATTTCATTAATTTGTCGCAAATTCAACTTTTTTGTAGAAAATTCATCTTTTTTTACGAATTAAATTAATTTAATAATAATTACTTTTAATTAATACTTGGTTCAAAGTTGAACTAATTTGTTAAAAACTCCTTTTTTTGGTTGAAGATTCATAATTTTAGTCGAAAATTCCACTATTCAGTAACAAATTAACTTTTTTTGTTAACCATCATATTTTAGGGTTAAAACTTCAACTTTTTTGTAGAAAATTCGTATATTCGGCTCGAAAATATAAAAATCAACTATTTTTTTCAACATTCGTTTTTTTGTGGAAGAATTAAACTGTTTTTTATTTCAAATAAAAGTCTTTTATGGTCAGAATAACAGCTATTACACTTTTCGTTGAGAATTCATATTCTTTAGTGAAAAATAAAAATACTTAGTTAAAAGTTGAACTATTCTGTGAAAATTCATCTTTATTTCGTTGAAAATTAAAATATTTGGTTCAAAATTTAACTTTTATGTTAAAGATTAGTCTTTTTTGGATGAATTAAACTTTATATTTATTTAAAATGAAATTTTTTTGGTTAGAATGTAAACTATCACATTCTTCGCTGAGAATTTATCTTGTTGGGTGGAAAATTCAACTACTTGGTTAAAACTTAAACTACAATCTTAGAAATTTGCGCTTTTAATTGAAGATTCATTACTTTATTCAAATATCTCTTTGATTGAAAATTTCTCTCCTTAGTAGAAAGCTAATCTTCTTGGTTGTAAATTGATCTTTTCGGTTGAAAATTAAACTCAAAGCTAGAAACATTCCCCTATTTTCGCATAAAATTTCTTTTTCCCCGTTTTTATAGCAAGGAAATGGGGAAATTGGGTAAAAATCCTCAATTTTAGGTGTTTTAGGGGATTTTTCAAATATTAAAACGGATAAAAGAAGATTAGGTAAAAAAATGGGACGAACTGAGATCCCTGTAATAATTTTTTTAAGGCGCATGGTTATTAATTACTAACATTTTCGAGCAACCACTGAGGATCCACATCAGGTTCCAGCAACTTTTCTACTATTGATTGTGCTTTTGCGTCACATTCTTTCTTTTTAAGAATAGCCAGTTGCATCTGTGATTTCCTGCAATGTAATTCAAAATATTCATATTAATAATCTAAAATGTTAGTATTGTTTGTTTATTTTCTAAGTTTTGAAGTTGAATTTTGAGACTCCTTTTGTTTTCACTTGTAATTTCAATGTTGTTAAGTATTTCGATTAAATACTAAAAGATTAAAAAATGTTAAAAACTCTCTTTTTAAAATAAATATTTGTATTTTGAACATTAAATTATCTTTCGAACTCGGGGAAATTGAAGTATTTTTTGGAGCCGGTATGAAATAATTGTTTAAGTCTTGAGGTTAGGAAACATAGGAATTTGCAAAACAAAGTTTTAACATTTAAAAAATAATGAGTTTGCTTTAAATTAAAAATATAAAGCAAACATGTAATAATTGTATCTTCAAAAAAATTTTTGACGTGAAAGCCTATAATTTAATATTAATTAAAAAGAATATGTACTTACGTCATTTTGTGCTTCATTGGTTTGATTCTTTCTGAAGAATTTTTACGAAGACGCTCCATTTTTATTTGAGCTATTTTTTCACTATTTATTTGTAAAATTTACTTTTATTTATAATTAATATATAACTGATTTACACAAATCGCAAACATGCGCCGAAACCCGAACGACAGCCAAAGTGTCGAGTTCATACAACAATCCCCAGGTAGCGCGCATGCAGTTTTTATAATTTTTTAAAAATATGTACCAAACTTTATTGTATTTTAACTATTTATAAATAAAAAACCAAGTTTTTCTCCCATTATAAGTAAATGCATCGATGTAATTATTTGCGAAACATATATTTGTTAATTTCGGAAAAGAGGTTCATGAAAAATACTAGTAACAATTCACAAATGTATATTTTATAGTACCTTAAATTAAAGCATATATTTTAATTTGGTAAAATTAGTTAATCCAAATAAGAAATTTGCAATAGCGCACTAATTTTGCTAGTAAAAAATAATGTTTTTTTTTATTTTTGATGTATCCATCAGAAGCTACGTAGCTTCTGACGTCACTTGTTAGCCGTAAGCGTAAGCCCACGTAAGCCGTAAGCCGCGTTAGCGATTTGGCCTGCAGCTGCAGTGCAGCAGGTTTCCAAATACATATAGCGATTCGAAAAAAATATTGCATGAAAGGAAAAAGTGGTGCGAAATGTCGCTAATTCGAACCCTTTGGCGATGCACATTTAGTCCACGATTGTATAAAATTTACGAAGTTACGTGGCTCAGTAACCTTGTCGATGTGGGTATTGTTTATTTCAAAGTTTAAATTGACAACATCTTGTTTTAAGGTTATAATACGTGTTGTTGACTTGCAGAAACCGTACGAGCCAAGAATTTTGGAAAGATGGGGCGATCAAGTTATTACTTCAGTGAGTTCCTAGTAATATTGGCTTTAAACTTTATTCTTTCCTTATTAGATTATAGGCCATACAAAAAACAAAATCACACTTCAAACGGGGCATGTTCTTATCCTAATTCTCTTCAAATATCTCGAAAGTATGCAACAAACATCTATAACTAATTACATATCCTTTTTATTTTGATTTTTAGCCATTTATCATTTTAATATATTCTTTAATACCCAACTTTTTTGAAGAGCAATAGAGATTTATTAAATTTGAAAGTAAATACGGTTTCTTGTGCTCCATTTTAAATTTCCTTTAAAATTCAAGTTGTACATATTTTCATTGAAAGAGATAACTGTTTTCTGTATTAATTTTTTATTATTGCTTATAAAAATAGTGTCATATACAGGGTGTCTACTAAATCCCAGAAAAAACTTCCCTGGCAATTCGAGGGTTTTTCAGGTAGAAATATTCTGTATAGTACGGATCTATTCAATTAGTTCGCATTTTAAAAAATAATTGTCTTGGAATATGTATACAGTTTCGCTAGTTTATTATAACGTTTTTTTTTTCATTTTCTGAGATTCAATTAATATGTTTAATTTAGAAAAGTTTGATCAATTATATTACCAGATATTTCTAAATATATAAGCCCTTTCGGTTCAACTAAATAATACTAAAAACATTATCAATCATTTCTTGAATTTGTCTCTAAAATCCATGAATTTGAATAATAATTCAAAAAAGTATTTATTTCATTTTATTATATACTTAAAATTAAGTGCATATTTAGTAGACAATAATGTTGGCCGTAATATATTAAATTAAATTTAAATGACTTTAAATTCCTAACTTTTCGAGTAAAAATATTGCATTTTCATCAAGATTAATTTTCCGCAAAAAGACGATTTTTTAACAAAATTAATTAATTTTTATCTAAATAGTTGAAGTTTCAACTAAAAAATAATAACTTATAACCATATATTTGAATTTTTAATTAAAAAAGATCAGTTTTCAACAAAAAATGGAATAGGTAAATTTTTATTTAAATAAATTAATTCAAAAAATATATATTTGACCAAAATGATGAATTTAAAAAAAAAATTACTTTTAACCAAAAATATGATTTCTGAATTAAACTGATAAATATTTAACAGGAATAATAGAATTTTTTACAAAAAATATGAATTTTTAAACACGAAACACAAAATAGATGAATTTTTAACCAAGCAGTTAATTTCCAATCAAAGCGGTTGAATTTTCAATAAAAAAGGATAAATTGCCAATCCAAAATTAAATAGTTAAATTTTCAGGTAAAAAAATTATAGTTCAACCAAACTGATGAATTTGATCATGAATCTGACGATGAATGTTTAACTGCTGTAGTTAAATTTTCCACAAAAAAGGTTCAATTTTGACCAAGAAGACTAATTAATTTAACGTACATAAATGAATTTTAGAATAAAAAAATATAAATAGTCAATCAAAAATTAAATTGTTAAATTTTTAGTTAAACAGATAAAGTTCAACCAAAGAGATGAATTTTTAACTAAAATAATGGAATATTCTATTGGAATAGTTACTTTTTCAGTCAAAAAATCTATTTTTCAACATAGAAAAATATTATTTTCAAAAAAATAATTACATTATCAAACCAAGTGACGAATTTCCAAATAAAATGATAAATCTTCAACTGGAATAGTTGGATTTAAAAAAAAAAGATGGACATTTCAACAGAAATGATGTATTTTTGACTAAAATAATTGAATATTCAACCAAAAAGATGAATCTTTAACAAAGAAGATTAATCTTTGCCGAAAAGACGAGTTTTCAATTAAAAAATAAAATTTTCAACCAAAAACTAAACAGCTTTTAGATAATAAAAATTAATAGTCCACCAAAGCGATTAATCTTCAACTAAAATTATGGAATATTCAGTTGTATTATTTTTTTATTTTCAGTTTAAAAAGAAAACTAATTTTTAACCAAAAACAATATAATTTTTTTAAAAGTTACATTTTGAAACAAAATGATAAATTTTCACCTAAAGTTATGAATATTCAACTGAAATATTTGCATTTTTAACCGAAAGAATGAATTATCGATGAATTTTCAACTAAAAAAATAAATTCTGAACGAAAAATGAAATAGTTACATTTCCGACTGAAAAAAATTAATTTTTAACAAGCAAAGAAACAACATCATTTGCAGTAAAAAACATGGATTTTCATAAGTCAAAATCTCAGAATTGGCAGTATTATTCAAGCATATAATATTTCAGGGACATCATATTGTTAACTTTTTTAATTTCCCCCATATAGTACTTATTTTAAAGTTCGCTTTGATAGTTTTAAAGTTGCCGTAATGAAAAAATCCTCTCGTATTTCCCCGTGTATATCAAGGGGGGATACAGAAAATTTTTCGGAGGGGGCGATTGTAAATTTTGTTGAACGAATGCATATGAAAGGGGGGGGGGTAGGTTCCCCCAATTGTTTAAGAGAAATTTTCAAATTGAATATAATAAGGCGATAAATTCCCGTTTATTTATATTTTCAAATTATTTATAGTGCTCCCATTCTTGAAAACCCTGATAATAAGATAAAAATAAATAAATCAAATTGTTTGTTATTTTAAATAAAAATATTTTTTTGTTAAAATATCTACTAATATACTTTAACTGTAAAATTTATCTTCTTAGGTTAAAAATATAACTCCTTTCTTGAAAGTTGGAACTACTTTATTAAAAATACTTTTTTTTTAAGATTTATAATTTAATAAAAAGTTCATCTGTTTTTCTAATAATTGAACTATTTTTCTCGAAACTCCCCTTTTTGGCGGTAAAAATTAATTTTTCTAACTGAAAATTTAACTATTTTGTTGAAAATGAACTTTTCGTTGAAATTTTATATTTTCGTGTTGAAGATTCAAATGTTTTGTAAAAGATTAGTTTTTTTATTGAGAATGAATTTTTTTTAATGAAAATTTAACTATTCCATTTTTTGTTAAAAATTGATTTCTTTAGATTAAAAATTCAACTATTTGGTTAACAATTCACGTAGTTGTAGAAAATTTGGAAGTACTCAGATTCGTGTCCCCGCTCCTCACCCTAAATCCTCTTACCTTATCTTTGGATGAACTTTAAATAAATTCACGAAAAAATTGTAGTCGACAAAAATTACGTTACATAGGGGTTTGGGTGTGTAACTTGTCCAAAAATCAGTCGAGAATTTCTATGCAGATTTTTTCAATAGGGTTAATAATTACTTCTTTTCAGAAGTATAAATTAAAATAAGTTTTTTATTTCAGTTTGTCGCGATGTGGTCTCTGGGGCTCTACACATTTCCTTTAGTAGCAATGCTAATATACCGACGCATTACTCCACTTGTGGATATTTATTCCCTGTCAAAATTCATGGCAGGAGCAGGAATAATCCTCGTTACTTCGCTGGTCGCTCGAGGTTATTCCAGAGCTAGCAACCCGATTTACGCAAAATTTGTAAAGACTCTGGAAGAAGCTAAAATAAGAGATCACTCAGAAGCGAGAAAGGAACTAAATAAATACGATTTCGAATTTTGGGCATGGCCAGTGGATTTTCAAGTTCCAAAGATAGACGGGTATGTACAAAAAGAATTTATTTAAAAATTATCAATAACTACCAGAAAATGCCGGCACACGAAGCTATGGACTTTTATTTCCTAACATTCAATATATAAAAAATGTTTTCAAAGAAGATTAACTTAATGAATAATTTTGAATTGAAATTTTAAAAAATTTTAACATTTTTGAATTGAAGGCTTTCCAAATCAAATAATTTTGGATTGGGTAAAATTAAAAAAAAGGACAAGATTTCGAATGGAATGAAAAGGAATTGAACTTGTATTAATTTTAAATGAAAACCTTTAAAATGGAACAATTTAAAATCAAAATTTTTTAAATCAGAAGCTGTCTAAATTGAAAAATTTCACAGTGAAATTTGGAAAGTTTGACAGTTTAATTAGGAAGGAGTTGATATTGTATAATTTCTAATCCAAAGCCTTCGAAATAAAACAATTTCATTTTGAATTGAAGAATCTCCAAATTGCGTGATTTGCGAATTTTGAAAGTTGAATTATTTAAAATTTAAAGGAATTGAAATGGTGTCACTTCTAATTAAAAGCGTTTAGAATTGCATAATTTAAATTTACAACTTTTTAATTCAAATTGTTTTAAATTCGCAGCGATTAAAATTTGACCAGTTGAAAGCCTAGAATTTTAAATTGTGATATTAAAACTTTCTTATATTCAAACCCTTAAAATTTTGAATATGTTAAGTAAATTATAATTGTTTAAAAAGTAACAACTTTCAAACTTTTAATTATACTTTTCAAAATTGAACCATTTCAATTTTAATTGTAAAATTAAAACTCATGAAATTGAATAATTGAAAATTCAGAATTCTAAAATTGTAACCATTCAAAGTTATAGAAATTGTTCAATTACTAAGGTATCAATTTCAGATAGTTCAATTTTCAATCCATTTGCATTTTAAACAACACAGTTTTAAACTTTATAATTTTGAATCGCTTTATTTATAACATAATTTAGAACTATTATTCATTCTTGAAATCTTCCCATAAAATATTTATAAATGATTTTGTTTTAATCTTAAACTAAAAACAATAATAATACACAAACCAGATCGCTCTTATTTCAATGCTTGAAATTGCACTTTTAATTTGAAATGGATTTTTAATTTGAATTTGAAACGCTCAACATTCGGGAACATTTTCAAATAAAAAATAATTCAATTTTCTATATCTAGTTCTAAAAATCTTCTCACTTTTAAGACTTGAATTTGGCAAATTATTTTGCGAATTTTTCACTTTTATGAACTTCAGAGCGATTTGCGTCAACATTGTGTAACGAAAAATGATGCAATTATCAAGTTCATCAATTTGATAGTTTACGGTTTCAAAGAATTTCAAGAAAAACCAGGCAATTTCGTACTTTTAAGATCGAAACCAAAGAATTTAGTATATTTATATCTAAAATTATTAAATATAAAACTGACTATCAAGGCCTTGCATTTTTGAATAATTTAGGCTATCAATTAAAAATAATTGTTCAATAATAGCAGTCTAATTATAGCCTACAGCAGTGAGAACTTTAAAATAGGAATTCTCCAAAATTTAAGAAATTTGAAATAAAATATTTATGAATTTAAGATTTTGAAGCAAATTAACTGTAGTTTTAGGTCTTATGAACTAAACTGTATTAGAATTGCTTATTAAAAACTATAATTTTTAATTGAAATTATGGAAATTTTAAAGATTATAAATATTATTAATAAGTATCATATCGTGTAGTATAGGGATTCAAAGTTATTGGATAGTTATTTGTCTAAAAAATGCGATTTCTGTCAACAAATAAGTGTCATCTTCACCGTTCAAAGTTGAAGAATTTTAAATATTGGGAACCTTTAAAGTTTAATAATTTTAAAAACTCTGATCAACCATTTCAAATCGAGCAGGCAATCCATGTTCAAGTCACAGAATCATTCGCCACTCAAACATGTTGTTTTTCAAAGAGAATACGATGACGCGTATCTTACCGATTTGTCGAAACATTTTTTTTATATAGTTTTGAATTTAAGAAATTTTAAATGCGGATTATCAAAAATGATCAAGATTCCGATTAAAATTGTGATATTTTTTAATGAGATTCATAAAATATTCAAAGTAAATTTCGAGGTGAATTTACTTCCAAACCCCACCGTTTTTTCTATTCATTGCGAACACGAAAATTTACATTTTTTTCCAAAATGACACGAAATACGAACAAGTCAAAAGAAATAACTGATACTCTCAGTTTTTTTAAAATTAGGTTTCTTTTGGTTTTTCATCACATTGTACAACTGTATTGTTGAGAATAAATTAAATCTTAAAAGATTTCATACATATTTTCGAAGAAATTTTGAAAATAACGCGAACAAGATCACATAAGATTACAAGAGATTAAATGAGATTAAGTAAGATTACTAGAGATTACAATATAAAATTACATAATATCACATGGATTACACGAGATTATACATGATTAAAGAAGATTAAAAGAGATTAAACAAGATTATAGGGGTTACTCGCGCAACTGACTGTGTCGTATACTTACAAACATTTAAAGATTGAATAACATAATTAATGTAGAAATAAACTTGATATTTTTAATTTTTCCCCGTAAGTTTGTTGTTCCAAAAAATTAGGTATCTGGACAAAAAATGTATATGATTTTAACAATTGAAATTATATCATCAGTCATGTACATATTATGAAAGAAAAAACATTATTTTGTATGAAAAAAATGTAAGGCTTACGAAAAATAATAATTTTAACAATATTTTTTGTAATTGAATTTTTCCGAACTGTAGCCTCATACTAATCTTCAAAAAATGGTTGAATTTTAATAAATCAGGGCGTATTTTTTCAAGAAAAATGTTGTAAAGAGTATGTTTTACAAAAAAATAAGACATCACTCATTATAATTCAAGTATTTTCTTAAAATTGGCCATAAGCGACAGCAAGAAAAAATGAAATTGCAGAGATCATTGTTAAAATAGATGTTTCTTCTAAGTCTTATGAAAGTTTAATTAAAAATAATTTTTTAAATTTGAAGTTAATTTTTAAAACCACAGAGCAATTATTTTTTTGAGTGATCTGTTTTTTGGCACGACAATTAACTTCAGTGCTGTACTTACTCCATTGAACAAACAATTAAGTATAAATTGTATTATTATATAGTGTCATTACTTAAGGAATGTTTTTTGAAATAAGTTAATATTTTCTTTTAATGTTTAAAAAGTATACTTCTTGAATTTTTTGCTGGAATATGAGGCATTGCTGATTGACTGTGAAACCGGAAGTGAAACGGGTCAACGTCCCAAAGTTGCTTGAATAAAGTTTTCCATACCTTTATTAAATATTTTTTCCTCAAGCAATAAAATACATTTTTAGAATTATATGCAGTATTTAAAAAATATATTATCTAAATTGCATGCAACTACGCCAGTAGTTGAAGAAGAATAAACGGAAAATATTTGAACAAAGGTGGAAGAAACTTGAAACGAACAAATACAATAATAATTTAGGGAAACATATATAAGGTATATATTGTCTATGAAGGTGTCATAATCAATTAATTTAATTTATGTTCTAAGTAATTTTATTTTCTTTATATACGAGTATATAGTGCCTAAAAACGCGTAGTCTTGTGTTTAGTAGGGATTTTAAAAGTTAAAAAACATTGCATCGATAAATTCACCAAAATATTACAAGAGAGTACACAAAACTACAAGGGGTTACATCAGATTACACGAGATTATATTGGATTACAGAAGATGATATTACAGATGAAAATTATACACTGCTTTTAAACAAACAAATACTCAAGAAAATCAATTTGTGAAAAATAATTGCACAAAAAGAGTTATGATAAGAGGAATATGTTTTCAAATAAGTTCCATTCTTGGTAAACCAAATAAAAAATAATAATAAAACATTTACATGCAAAGGGACAATTTTCATACTGCTTCAAGTGGGAAGACAATTTCATAAGATGTAAAACTGATGCCTACTGATAAATAGTCAAACTGGGTGGTAGAGGAAAAATAAGAGACAAAAAATGCGCGAAATACGAGTAGAAGCTGGAGTTTCAATGTGGATAAAGTGACTGAATGGATTTAAAGATTATTATTATTAACTATTTGTTCAGTATTTTCATTTATACTAGAGAATGATAAAATGCATTATTAATTTATTTTATTAAGTTGTTATATTATAAGTTATTATATTAATAAAATAAGTTAGAAAAACTGAGAGTATCAGTTATTTCTTTTGACTTTTTCGTGTCGTTTTGGTGAAAAATATAAATTTTCGTTTTCTCAATGAATAGAAAAAACGGTGAGGTTTGGAAGTAAATTCACCTCGAAATTTACTTTGAATATTTTATGAATATCATTAAAAAATATTACAATTTTAATCGGAATCTTGATCATTTTTGATAATCCGCATTTAAAATTTCTTAAATTTAAAACTATATAAAAAAAATGTTTCGACAAATCGGTAAGATACGCGTCATCGTATTCTGTTTGAAAAACAACATGTTTGAGTGGCGAATGATTCTGTGACTTGAACATGGATTTCCTGCCCGATTTGAAATGATTTATCAGAGTTTTTAGAATGATTAAACTTTAAAGGTTTACAATAATTAAAATTCTTCAACTTTGAACGGTGAAGATGACACTTATTTGTTGACAGAAATCGCATTTTTTATACAAAAAACTATCCAATAACTTTGAATGCCACTTTATACTGCGCGATATAATACTTATTAATAACATTTATCATCTTTAAAATTTCTATAATTTCAATTGAAAATTATAGTTTTTAATGAGCAATTCTAATACAGTTTAGTTTGTAAGAACTTAAACTACAGTTATTTTGCTTCAAAATCTTAAATTCATAAATATTTTATTTCAAATTTCTTAAATTTTGGAGAATTCCTATTTTAAAATTCTCACTGTTGTAGGCTATAATTAGACTGATATTATTGCACAATAATTTTTAAGTGATAGCTTTAATTATTTAAAAATTGAAGACTTAGTCAGTTTTAAATTTAATAATTTTACATATAAATATACTAAATTGTTTGGTTTCGATCTTAAAAGTACGAAATTGCCTGGTTTTTCTTCTTCGAAATTCTTTGAAACCGTCAAATATCAAATTTATAGACTTGATAATTGCATCATTTTTCGTTACACAATGTTGACGCAAATCGCTCTGAAGTTCATAAAAGTGAAAAATTCGAAAAATAATTTGCCAAATTCAAGTCTTACAAGTGAGAAGATTTTTAGAACTAGATATAGAAAATTGAATTATTTTTTATTTGAAAATGTTCCCGAATGTTGAGCGTTTCAAATTCAAATTAAAAATCCATTTCAAATTAAAAGTGCAATTTCAAGCATTGAAATAAGAGCGATCTGGTTTTTGTATTATTATTGTTTTTAGTTAAAGATTAAAACAAAATCACTTATAAATATTTTATGGGAAGATTTCAAGAATGAATAATAGTTCTAAATTATGATAAAAATAAAGCGATTCGAAATTATAAAGTTTAAAACTGTTGTTTAAAATGCAAATGGATTGAAATTTGAACTATCTGAAATTGATACCTTAGTAATTAAACAATTTCTATAACTTTGAATGGTTACAATTTTAGAATTCTGAATTTTCAATTATTCAGTTTCATGAGTTTTAATTTTACAATAAAAATTGAAATGGTTCAAATTTGAAAAGTATAATTAAAAGTTTGAAAGTTGTTACTTAAACTTAATTTATTTTTGTAATGTTTAATCTCAATGTAAAGTTTTTCTAATTTTATTCTCAGAGGTGTGCGGGTACAAAAGCAGACCTTGGAGAAATTATTCAGTTCCAGAAGTAGTAGTAGGAGGCAAACCAGAAGAGAATATTTGGCCACTTTGCCTTGTAAAGTAATATCGTACATCACTGCTCACACTGTAGCTGTGAAACTAATGTATCCAGGAAGTGTAACTTTCCTTAACTGGGTTTTGAGTAAGTTTTCTTAAAACTTAATACTAATCGAACATCTAAACCCTAATATGATTAAGGGAAATGAAAAAGAAAAATGAAAAATTGTAATCAATTTTAAGGAACAACACAGATGCAAGGTAGAAGCGACCTGATAAAGAAAGGAGCAGAGCGATATAAAATCGGGACATCGGATGGAAATTACCTAGACACTATTTTTATCAATCGCAAGAGCAATCGGTAAAGAAATAAATTACAGGTTGCTTACTAAGTACTACATTTATTATTAGTCGCATTGTGTAAATTGTCTTTAACTTCATTTTAAGATTTCCTCGTGGAGAGTTTTTGGTTATAACGAGTGAAGGAAATTGTGGTTTCTACGAAACGGGAGTAATTGGGACTCCAATATCTTGTGGCTATTCCGTTTTGGGATGGAATCATCCAGGATTTGCTTGCAGCACTGTGAGTAATAAGTATATTATTTATTTATATTACAGGCCTTGGACTCGTTTAAGACATTCAAAATAGTGCAATGCAATTGAAAAATATTATAAATAGGGGTTAAATATTTTTTAAATCTTTTGAAATACCCCTGAAATCCTCTGAAATTATATGATGGATACTGAATTGGTACTGAAATTTCGGTACTAATAGCCGGATTTTTTGGTTCACATAGACACTGACTTTCTCAAATCTTACGAAATTTTTCGAAGCCCCTTAAAAATTTTGACATCTGGTCAAATTCCTTGAAATCTTTTAAAATAGCCTAAACTCTTTATAAATAATTCTAAATCCCATAAAAAGAGAGTAAAACCCTGAAAAAATTTTGAAATCTGTAATATCTTTCAAAGTTTCTTTAAAAATGATGAAATGTTTTAAATACAATGAAATTTTTTAAAATCGAATAGAATCAAGCAAAGCAGGGTGGCCGTAAAGCTTAATTTTTTTAAATTCCCTGACTTTTCATTGACTAATAATATTTTTGTTTTCGGAATTTATTTATTCAATTCGAAAAGAGTTTCTTTGGATCTTACATACTTTTTTATTAGCGAAAAAACAACATTTTCCTCGTTTAATTATGATTGATTGGTGATTTTACCGGAAATTCCTGGCTTTCACATATTTTTTCCAAAGTACCTGAGTATTTCATGATTTCCATGTTTTTAATTATCAGCGGTCACCCTCAAAAAGTTCTGTCAAATCCCTTGATTTGTTTGATATCTTTTTTAATATGCTAAAAGCTTTTAAATATCGTGAAATCTGTTAAAAGTCACCGAAGTCTATTACAAATCTTTCAATTATCTTGAATTACTTTGAAAACCATGAAAAACTCTTTAATTTTGTTAAATTCATTGAAATCTATAAAAAATTCCTTATTTTCTTATGGAATATTTTTATTTTGTTTGAAATCTCCGAAATCTTGCGAAATAATGTTTCATTTCTTTAAAAAATCGGAATCTCATGAAATTTCAAATTAAATTAAATTCCTCGGATTCTTTTGAAATACACTTTACTTTTTCAAATCATTGGGAAATTCAAAACACCATACACATATTTCGAAATCCCGTGGACAATCTTGCAATCTTTAATATCTTTTAAAATGCATTTAAAAAATGTGTAAGTCTTTAAAATCCTCGGAGAAGTAATGCAATTGGTGAAAATTTCTTGAAGTCTCAAGAAAACAGTTCAAATATCTTTCTGTTTTATTTACTCGCGACAATCTTTTAATACCTTTAAAATTCTTTGGGGCCCTTTTAAAACCCCTTGAACTTTGTGAAATCTCAATTTCTTGAAAATTTTTAAAATGCCATATAATTATTCAGATTCCATGAAATCTATCGAAATTAGTTAATTCTAAAGTCCTTGGAAATCTTCTAGAATCTCCCAGTCCTGGTAAAATCATTACAAATCCTTTGAAATATCGTGAATTATCTTGAGATTGACAACATATTTTAAAATTTCTTGAAAAACTTCGAAAACGTTGAAATTTTTTGAAATTTAGATTTCTGAAATGGTGGATATTTTATTTTAGCTAAATAATGGATAATTTTAGAAATATTTTTAAAGGAAAAGTGAAAAAAATTGCATTAGCAAGTATTTTGAGAATCTACAACAGCGAGGTAGTTGTCTTGCAGAAGACTTTTTAAGTTTGTAGAATTTCCTAGCAGGAAGTTACCAATTTTTTGTAATTATTCACAAAGGGGGCTCCGTATCCAGATCAAGAAGAAAACGCAATTGATAGCGTAATGCGTTTTGCAATCGATCATCTTGGATTCCCAGAAGAGAAAATTATTCTCCATGGATGGAGCATAGGAGGATACACGGCCACGTGGGCTGCTATGAACTTTCCGAAAATAAAAAGCTTGGTAATTTTTCTCAGTTATAACTTTAGTTTTTTAATATAATTTATTCAGATCTCAAATGCTTCCAGATTTTACCACTTTCGTGTAACATTGTCAATGGTTTGTGAGGCCGTTATTTGAAAATATTTTTAATTTATGAAAATTCTTTCCCAGATAATAGATGCAACTTTTGACGACGTTTTACCACTCGCAACTTCAAAAATGCCACCAGCGATAGAAAATATTGTCCGTAGTACGATACGCCAGTACCTTAACTTAAATATAGCTGAACAATTAAATAGGTACGAATTGATTATATTCATGCCTTAATACTATTTCATTTTCACCTATGAGTTTTAATTTATTTTGAAATAATTTAATTTCTTAAAGATATAATGGAACTGTATTGCTTGTGAGGCGAACAGAAGACGAAATGGTGTGTGCACCTTCCCCAACTCTCTCCGGAAATCGAGGAAATGTTTTACTAGCTAAATTGCTCGCAAGACGTTATCCACAAATTTTCTGCGAGGATTCCGATACTGGTCCTCTTTTAACAAACTTTTTAAACGCGCAGAGTCTTAATGCACGCAGTAAGTATATTTTATTCAGTACTTTTGAAATGCAGGAATATCAGGGATTACACCGGTTCAGTAGCTCAATTTTAGGTGAAAATGAAATGTTTATCCGACAAAAGGGGGAATTTCATTTATAATAAAAAAACTTTTCATATCATATGGATATCTCGTGAATCTCGTTTCTAGTTATTTTTGCGTTTAATTTTTTTCTTTTAGTTATCTTTGAAAAATCTGTTGAACTGATAAAAATAAATTTTAAAAATTTAAGAAATCGAAGATTGAAAAATAGATTGGGATATTAAATTTTGTTTCTAATATATTTTCAACATCTGAAATGTTTTAGTTTATTAAAACATCTTTAATGTCAGCTAAAAAAAAAGTAAAATAGAAAGTAGCTTATATTGACGCTACTTTTTTGCGCATTGCTTTCGATTTTCAAAATTTTGCTCATCCTCTTTGATATTCCATTTTACGTACTTCATTACTTTCTTATTACTTGTATTTCTCATGCTTTATTCCCCTTTTGCTCGTTTTTCACTTAAATGCGAACTGAATTAAAGGATCCCAATAACAAAAACAAACTATTTTTGGTTAAAGTTCATTCTTTTTCGTTAACGATTAATCTTTTTTAGTTAACAATTTTATTATTTGGTCGGATTTTCATTGTAATTTAAAAATTTCCTTAACTTCGTTCTTTTCTTATGAAAAATCCAAGTATTTTATTGAAAACTAACTTTTATGTTGTAAATTCAAGTATTTTGTAGACAATTGATCTTTTTGGTTTGAAAATTCAACAATTTGGTTAACATTTTATTTTTTTCATGCGTGAAAAATCTCTTTTGGTTAAAAATTCAACTACTTGCACAAAAGTTGAACAATTTTGTTTAAAATGAGTTCTTTTGTTGTTGAAGAATCATCATTTTAGTTGAAAATGTACCTATTTAATCGAAAATTCGTCTTTCTGGTTACAAATTAATTTTATTGTTAAAAATTCAGATTTTGCTGTTGTTGAAAGGTTAAGTGTTTTGTTGAAAATACGTTTTTTTACTTGAAAATTAAAAAATTTAGTCGACATTTTTTCGTTGAGAATTAATCTGTTTTTGGTTAAAAATTAAAGTGCTTGGTTAAAAGTTTAACTACATTGGGTTCACTCCATGAATGATCACCTGAAACCGATTGCGGTCAAATTTGAGAACATTAGTTTAATTGGCCTATAATTATTTCTTATATTTCTAGATTCTATTCGTGTATTTTAAGAAAAATAAATTATTTGTATTAAGCCAGCAATAATTATTGAAAACATGTGAACGTATAAAAAATGGCGATAGTATGTCATTTTTTAAATAAATGAAACACTAAAGTAACTTCTTTAAAATTAAGTAGATAGCAACAATGTGATGTAGAGGACAAAATGTGTTTGAAGTGAGTTGTAATAATGTGTCATTATCACAAACTTTCATCATTTATTATAAGCAAAATACACTACACAAATTTGTAAAACATGTTTAGAAATAAGGATTGGTACCAACCTTTTGCAGAGTGTTCAGTAAAGCTTCTCATCAAAACTTATTCTTCAAGACATTCGACCTCGAAAACCTGAAATTTAGCAAAAAACACCACTTTCAAACTCGCGTATTTCCGAATATATATTTTTAAACAATAATTTATCTGCGCGTCTAAATTATTTAAAATTATAGTTTGTAGAATAAAAAAAATTCCCTGACTTTTTCAGATTTTTCGCTACTTCCACTGAAGTGTAGCAACTCTGAAATTATTTAAAAATTCATTGAAATGAGTAATTCCTTGTACAGGTAAATTTTTGTTTAAAAATATATATTCGGAAATACGTGAGTTTAAAAGTGGTGTTTTTTGCTAAATTTCAGGATTTCGATGCCGAATGTCTTGAAGAATAAGTTTTGATGAGCTGCTTTACTGAACACCCTGCAAAAGGTTGGTACCAATCCTTATTTCTAAACATGTTTTACAATTTTCTGTAGTGTATTTTGCTTATAATAAATGGTCAAAGTTTGCGATATTGACACATTATGACAGGTCACTCAAAACACATTTTTTCCTCTACTATTTCAACTATAACTCCAAAACATCATTATAGATAATTAATTTAAATCATGCCTGATCACATTGTTGCTCTCTACTTTATTTTAAACAAGGAACTTTAGTGTACAATTTATTTTAAAAATGTCATACTCTCGCCATTTTTTACACGTCCACTTGTTTTCAATCATTTTTTCTGACTTAATAAAAATACCTTATTATTCTTAAAATACACGAATCGAATCTAGAAATATAAGAAATAATTATAAACCAATTAAACAATTTTTCTCAAATTTGACCGCAATCGGTTTCAGGTGATCATTCATGGAGTGTCCCATTGTTAACAATTCATTTTTTTCGTTTAGGATAAATCATCTTAGTTGATAATTCTCCTCTAATTAAAACGTTGTTTTTCGTTTTTGTTTTAAAATTCAACTAAGATAAACGGCCTAATGTTTCCGCAAAAAATCAAGACTTTAGAAGGCAGTTACTTCGCAGGAATAAATGTGAGGAGGTTCTAATAACAATCACACGAATCCGCAAAGTTTTCTGAATAAAATGGTGTTTCTCTAATTTGCGTAACAAAATTGTGTTCAGAGCTATTTAACAAAATACAAATAAAAATTCTGTCGCGAGGCCCATGGCTTTACACACCTTAACTTTTACATGACCCCAGAGCTAAGAATATGTTGGAGATTTTTTTTTAAATGTGCAGTGTCCTACAATATGTTTAGAATGCAATAGAGATCTTAAAATTTTAAAATATTTTAAAATGTCAGTTTTGCAAGCATTTTTGCTAAATGTTTTTATTTAGGAATTGAATGGAGCTATTGAACTGTTTAATGGCTTAAAATGTGTGGTAATGTACACTGATTCCTATTTCATCCATAAAACTGAATGAAAATTATCTTTCCGCGATAAAAGTCGCTCAGAATAATCTTGAGCTTGATGAGGCAAAGCGCGTGCCAAAGGGGTAGAAAAATGCTTAGAAAAAAAGGTCAGTCATATTTCCCAGCGGCAGGCAGACGTTTTCCTCAGATTTTCCCACGGCCGTTGCTCGCTCAACAGGTCCGTCTCAAAACTTTGAGGTGGGCTGCGCCATTCCCTCCGGACATAAAATTTTAATATCATAATACAGTGTCGACATAATACAGTGCACACGAATTATTTTTTATTTTGTTTATTTCATTGAGTACACTTATTTCTATATTATAATATAATTTTGTAATTATTAGGCTGATAATTTGCTACTAAAATGCGTCGAAATTTTTTTTTATATGAGCAATACCATGTCAAGTCATCTGAAGAATGTAAGCTATTGTTAGAAATTTTGATGCAAATTGCATTTTATTGAAAATTTCATATTTTTTAATTTTAATTTAACTCTCATAAGTTTGGACCAATTTTCTATCCAAAACAGTTCATTTTTGACGAAAAAAGATATGAACAAAGCGGTTAAGTTTTCAAAAATATAGTTAATTTTTTAATTAAATGGTACAATTTTTAACCGTAAGAGAAAAATTTTAACAAAAAGTATAATGGTAGACTTCAAACAAAGTAAAAAAATTCTATTTTTGTACTGGTTTCTGTATTATTTCAGTTTGCATGTAAGCGAAACAACAAGAAAAAGAGTACACATTTCTTGAAAATAGCGAGACAAAGAGGAAATATTTAATAAATGGTAAAACAAGGGAATAGGGACAACATTGTAAAGTCCTCTATTTTTAGTTTCCAAGAAGGCCAACACTTTCTTTTCGACTAAATGGAAAAATATTTGTACTCCATTACATATGGTGCAGCATTTGTGGTAGCAGATTTATTTAACCATACATTTACGATAATATTTATCACTAATTTGGTTCATTGTCAGTCTCCTCAGATTACGAACGTGACAGTTTAAAATATATATTAGGAATAATTTTAAAAAAATGCACCCTAATAGGATTAAATTCACCAAACTTATGAGAGTTAAATTAAAACTTAAAAATGTTCAATTTTCAATATATTCCAAGTTTTTTGAATTTTTCAAAAATCTTTTTAGAGTTTTTCTTTCATCGCGTAAGAGAACACATACTGCAATTTTCAGCAAAATTTCTAATAATAGCTTACATTATTTAGATGACTTGACATGGTATTGCTCATATAAAAAAATCTTCGACGCATTTCAGTAGCAAATTAACAGCCTAATAATTACAAAATTATATTATAATATAAAAATAAGCGTACTCAAATAAAAAAATAAAAGATAATTCGTGAGCAAGCTTGATACTGTATTATGATATTAAAATTTTATATCAGTAGGGAAGGGCAATAATGATGGAGCTTTTTTTCTACTACTTTGGCACGCGCCTTGCCTCATCAATCTCAAGATTATTCTGAGCGACTTTTATCGCGGAAAAATAATTATTATTCAGTTTTATGGACAAAATACATTTTAAGCCATTAAATAGCGCGATAGCTTCATTCAGTTCCTAAATAAAAACATTTAGCAAAAATGCTTGCAAAACTGACATTTTAAAATATTTTAAAATTTTAAGATCTCTATTGCATTCTAAACATATTGTAGGACACTGCACATTTAAAAAAAAATTTCCAACATATTCTTAGCTCTGGGGTCATGTAAAAGTTAAGGCGTGTAAAGGAATGGGCCTCGCGACAGCATTTTTACTTGTATTTTGTTAAATAGCTCTGAATACAATTTTTTTACGCAAATTAGAGATTTTATTCAGAAAACTTAGCGGATTCGTGTGATTGTCTCACATTTCTTCCTTGTTTTTTATGTAATTTGAATGATTTAAAATTGAATTCGACACTATAACATGCTAGGAATAAATGGAACTATAACTATAACCAAGTTTTACGATTTTTGAGACAGTCATGGTTACTGAGACATTTACTTTATTATGGTAGAAAATGTATATTTTTGCTGGACAGTTATAAAATTAAATTGAAAAATCAACTATTTTGTTGAAAAGTCGTTTTTTTTATGAATTTAAATGGTTTTTTTTCTGATGAACTTAATTTTTTTTGTTGAAAATTCAATATTTTCACTTGAAATTATAGAAATTTTAGCGTTTCAATTTGAAATGTCGCTCCTCGATTGAATTCTTAGTGATTAGCAAATAAATTATTCATGAATTATTTTAACTTATTATTCTCAAAAAGAATCTTTCTCAAAGCTTCCTTGTTTTTTAAAATCTTGAATATCTGTTTATGCATCTTGGAAAATAAATTGAGACCTTGGCAGGGGAGGGGGGTTAAAAATGCTCAAATGTATGTTTCCGGTATTTTTCAAATTTAAGGGAAAAAAAGGAATTCATAACAATCTCTAAAGAAAATAATTCTCAACTGGCTAACGGTGCAGAATAAACCGTTAATTTCTCTGAAAATAATTTTCAGACTTTTTTACTTACTTTTGTAAACAAAAACTATTATTTCCTCAGAGATAATAATGGATGCAGTTGGAGTGAATGAAGAAAGATGTGTGGAAATGGTAGGAAAAGATTTATCAAAAAACAACTGGGTGGTTAGCTATCCTTCCAAGTTAGGAGAGGACTGTACTTCAGAAGTCAAAAAACAACTAGCCCTCTTCCTTGTAAGTTTGATCTAATAATCTTAAAAATATTCTCATAAAGAAATTCGAGGGGTTGATTACTCTTGAAATCTTTTAGGTACTGAAATCTTTGAATCTTATGTACACTCAGAAATCGAGTGGCCAACCCCATGAAGAAATCTGTTGATGAAATTATTAATTTTCTTTTTCAGGCGAACAAGTACATGATCGACCAAGCATCTCAGCACTGCGTTCCTTTGGAAACTGATCTCTTTCACCCTGGTTGGGACCCCTTAGAGTGCAAAAAGAACTTTGACAAATCAAAAATTGAAACGTAATTAGTATTTCGGAAGAGCCTCAATTTGAAGGCCCTGCTACACTCTCAGGATACGCGGATACACCTCTACTCTCTGCGTTACAATCTACAATTGTTTTTTTCTTGTCTGAAGACAGTATTTATTTCTTACAAAGTCTGGTTGTAACTTCATTTACAAAAGCGTCGTATATGCGACGCGACCACTTAAAAACGGTACAATACTTTACAGTTAAATATCTTCAAGGATTGAAACAGTGATAGTATTTTTTTTTTGTACTACAGTAAAAAATATTCGCAAAGCATTCGTGGTGATTTGCCTTTGAGAAATCCGTTTAACTGCATGAAATTCTCGAGAAGCAAACACAGCATTTAACAATAATCTAGCAATGTTTTCACCTCATGCACTGTGTGAAATCATTGAGTGGAACTTACGACTAGCCTTCGGGGTATATTTTAGTGATATAAAGAGAGTGAAATTATTCTGTATACAAGTGAATATTTAATATCAAAAGTAGAGTCTTAATTTTCTTCTTGTAGTGTAAACAATAATTACATTCGATAAGCTACGGTATTTATTTGAATATATGTATGCGGTCGTTACATACATTAAGTTTTGCAAAAATTTGTTACAAATAAATAGATACATCCAATAATGACGTGTATGACGGACATTTATATACTTTCCCCAAATTACGTAGCTTGTATCCGATCCAGAGCAGCTTTCAGGGAAGCCTTCGCCTCCTGGAGTGGATCAACCACTCGAGCTCTCGTTATTTTCATTGGCTTCTCGATAAAACACCTCAGGGTGTCCTTCGTCTGGGATAGGAAGTAGCTTTTTTGACTAACTTTTTCAAGTGCTTGGAAGCAGCCTTCCAAATTCCAGTCTATTTTTCCTGAACTTTTGTCCTCGCCCTGGCGAATAAATACAATTTTTAAGTAAAAGATTATTCTTCAGGAAACTATAATGAATTAATCTTAAAAGATTTAGAAATATAAGGTCTAAAGACAAATGTTATTTACTTTTAACAAGCCCAGGTTCACCAGCAACGAGTTATTCAAAACGGAAATTTGATTCGTTTTTACAGCTTGAGAAAATAACTCCGAGTACAAGTCTTCGGTCAAAGTTTCCGCATGGATTCTGACATCCATGTAACCGCTTCCGCAAAGCGAAGACACCTTCATGATTATTCGTGTGAACTCTTCCGGAAAGTTGGTGTCTCGATCTTTATCTTCTGCTAAACTCTAAAACCAGAAAATTTAGCGTTACTTGAAGAAAATGTAACAGGCCTCACAGTACCAATGTGATAACATACAGGGACCAAAGAATAGTTTTTGGCACGTTAACAGGGTATTTTTTCCTACTCAAACGGTAAAAAATGTAGGATAAATTCATAAGAATTAAAGTTGAATTTAAACAAATTAAAATCAATTTGAAAAAAAGGTTTAAATCAAACAATTCCATTGATTTTTGTACAATTGTAATGAATTTAGTAACTTTGAAATAAGCTTAGAAAAGTTCAAGGGATTTTAAAAGAATTTAATTAAATCCCTAAGAATTCAAAATGAGGTTAAAAGACTTCAGAATCAATTAAGTAAAAACTTCAAAAATTAAAAAAAAATCCATTGATTAGGTAGAACTGAGTAAATTTAGAAGAATTCAAGATAATACCAAAGAATTTAAGTGAATTGAGGGTGAATTCCAAAACATAATATCAAATCTTCAAATCTTGGAAGCCCTACTAATTTCTAATGCAAAAATTGACTAATGACTACAACACAATTACAAAGAATTTAAATTAATTGAAGACAAATTTTTTTAAATTTAAAAAATTCCCTTGAAAACAATAAGATTTGAGTGAATTCAGAGGCAATTCGAAACAACTGAAGAATATTCAAAATGCATTGAATTGAGTAAGTTTGACATGAGGTTAAAAAAATTAAAAAGAACTTAAAGATTAGTTTTAAAGACTTTTCAAGATGAATTAAACTAAAACTGTTTTAAAATCCACTCAATTGAGTGAATTAAGAAGAATTCAAAAGAATTATAAAATAATTCAGGATAAACTAATAATAATTCAAGGCGAAGTTTAAATGAAGTGCAAAAAATATTTGAAAATCTCTTTAAAGCTTTGAAACCCTACGAGATCTTTTACTTTTTGTGAATTAATTCTTTGAAATCCATTAAAATTTATAAAATCCTATGAAATTATATGAAAGCTGTTACTTTCTGAAATCCTGGAAAATTGATTAAAATATCTTGAGAGCTCTTAAAATATTAAATGGCATGCAAAATTTTAAAATCCCTTAAAATTATTAACCCCCTGGAAAATTCCTTGGAATCTTATTAAATACCCTGCAATAGTTCATCATCTTTTAAATACATTGAAACTAATAAAATAAATAAAAAATTCTGGGAATCTTTTAAAATTTTCTTGAAATATTTCAAATCCTTTGATATCTTTTCAAATCCCTTAAAAACTCCTGGGAATCTTTTCCAACACCCTAAAGCCTAAAATATTTTAAATAATTTGAAATCCCATTAAATTAGTGAAAGCAATTTAAAATTACTCAGAATATTTTTAAAATCCTTAAAATATTCAATTTCTTTGATCATTATATCAATTGAGCCTCACGATCAATTAAAGAAAACCTTTTAAAAAAATTTTAAAATCCATTTATTAGGTAGAATTGAGTAAATTTAGAAGAATTCATGTAAATTAGAAAAATGCCAAAGAATTAAAAGAACTCAGGATAAATTAGTAAGAATTCAGGGTGAATTCCGAAAAATAATTTCTAATCTCTTGAAATATTGAATCCCTACGAAATACCTCACTTCTTGTTAGGAAATTCTTTAAAACCCAGTAAGGATTATACAATTCCATGACATTATATGAAATCTGATGGTATTTTATGAAATACTGGAAAATATTGTTAAAATTCCTTGAGAGCTTTAAAAAAAACTTTTCTCTTTTTAACTCCTTTTAAAAACTTAAAACCTTATAAGTCCTATAAAATCTTTCCATGTCTTCCGAAATTCGAGAAAATTCTTTCTCCTAGAATATTTCAAGAGCTTTAGAATCCCTTAAAATCAATGATAAGAAAAAAAAGTTTATGAATCTTTTAAAATCCCCTAAAATATTTAAAATTCTTTGAAATCCCTTGAAAAGTTTGAAAGCTCTTAAAAACTATTTAAAATTGTTTAAAATACCCTAAAATCTTATTTTTGCAGCCATTATGGGCTGCAAATAGGGTACCATAGGGAAGAAATCCTAAAAATAGGGTACTTTAGGGACCGCAACTGAATATAGGGTACAATAGGGGATATAAGGGCTGTTCTGTGAGGCCTGATGTAATTAAAATAATCTTTTAAAATTAAAACACATACCTTTGCATAATCGACAAAATCTTGCGCCTTATTTCCCTGCTGTTTTAAAATGAGAAGATTCTCTCCAGTCGGTGTCTTCAAGAATTCTTTCACAGTAATTGATTTCTTCACCTCTACATTTGCCGGTTTTTGGTTACATTCAGTCTCGCTATCCTCCGCCTCGTTCTCATTATTTTCATCGCTCTGTTCTTCTTCAGTCTCCACATCTTCTTCCTCGCTTTCATCATCAGTTGCATCTTCTTCTAAAGTACCTAGCGACTCAATTCTGTCAGATTTTGACAGATTTTCCTTAAGAGAATCTCGACCATCACTTCCAAAGAAATTTCCATCGAGTTGTAAACTCGTCAACTGCGTCTTGTTAGCCATCGCTTGGGCGATCGGCTCAACTCCCTCGGTTCGAATCTCGTTGTAGCTCAAATTTAATTCCGTGAGTGCGAGATGACTTCCTTCAAGTGTAAGAGCTTCTGCGAGGACAATGGCTCCTTTTGTTTTCAACAGACAATCTCCGAGGTTGATGCGTTCTAGGCAGGTGAAATTTGGTAAAACTTGAGCGAGAGCCAAAGCACCTTTTGGCCCGACTGTGTTGTCGTTTAGATTTAAAATTCTTAGCCCTGGATTCGCCGAAAGTCCCTTCGCTAAAGCTGCTATGCCGACATGGTATATTCCGTTTTGAGGCATCACAACTTCTTCAAGACTCTTCAGTTGTTGAAAGACTGAAGCTAAGGCTGTCGCACCTTCGTTCTCAAGACGATTTCGTCCGGCGATGAAAACTTTTAAGGCGAGTGGACTTCCTGAAGAAAAAATGGTACTGTCAAGTATCACAGTGCAAAAAGAACTCGAAAAAGGGGAAATAGGGTAAACTGGCTATACTTAGGTAACTGAAAAACCATTTATAGCGATATAATAAGCCCGATAAAACAAGACAATTGTTAAAATAAACAATTTTTATATGTTTTACATCACTCTCCTAATCAAGAATATTTCCTCTTCTAAAATTATCTTTGTTAACAATTATATCGTGATACTTATAAGCATAATTAAATATTTCATCCTTACTATAAATTATACTTTGAATATAAAGTCGAAACCACACCCTTCAATGCTCTTAGACACAAATTAAAAATAGTTCATGATTCGTTCATTAAAATATTTTACTCTAGCATTTCGCGTCCCTGGATTTTTATTTTATAATAATAAAAAAAAAATTTTAATCCATAACAATACATTTTTAAATATCAAGAATTCTACACATTTTTCAAATGAAATCTCTCTAAATTCTTTGGAGATCATTTGAAATTCCTTGGATACAAATTGAATTGAAATTATTCATTATATCTCTTTTTAAAAACTGTTAAAATAAAATGCACGCGCTCGTTTACGTCTCTGGATTTTTATTTTCTAATAATACAAACATAAATGATTGAAAACCCCATAATACAAAATTTGTACATATTAACAGTTTTAAACATTTTTGAAACTAAACAATTTAAGAAATTATTAAATCATCTAGTTTTTCTAATATGTTTGAAAAAACTCTTACTTACGTAATTTTAATATTTTCATGGATGCCAATATTTTTTACGTATCTGGAGATAATACATTTTTTCATAAATATTGTTATTCATACCTTGTTACATTTTAAATAGTAATATTTTTAAAATCTTCAATTATATTTTTTATTATTTTAAAAATTGACGTGTACAATTTATAATACAGAAATTGTTGAATTTAACACAAGAAATTTTATCATATCACAAAATCAAAACTTATTTAATTTCAAAAGCTATGTATTTTATATAAATTGTCTAAGAACTCCAAATAGCAACTATTTAATTTTTTTTAAATATATATTAAGTAAAACTAAAATACGATTCTATGCAAATTTTGAAATTAAATAAATGTTTTAATTTTTTTAATGAGAAAGATTATTTTTATATAAAAAATATAAATATTAATCATATGTTCCTATGTTATATGTTATGTCTTCATATAAAAAGAGACATCCTGTAGACATGAATTACAAATAACATTCTTTCTGGAATGCAACACTCTTTGGAAAAGAGCAGTGACTTTTTTATTCAGTTTTAATTAACAGAAAACCGATTTTTCCTTTTATTAATTCCTAACAACAAAAATTTAATTTTAATTTTTGCATTTACAAAATTCCAAAAACCACACGAAAATGAGCATGTTAAGCCAAATAACGCACGATATGAAAAAAGTCAAGAGAAGAAAAATTTTGCTTTTTAAATGCCCTACAAGATTATCATAAAAATTTTTTGAATTTTCTTGAAAAATCTACTACTAAACTATGCAAAATACGGTAAAAGATTATTAGATAAAAATTGTGCATTTGAAAAATATCTACAAATTAGTTATGAATCACTTTTTAATAGGATGCGTAAATTTGCTCGCTGCGTGGGCACATTCTCATTGCAACTTTTGTCTTAATTTTTTAGTTTTTGTATGTTTTCAATGCTATTTTTTACTATCAAAATCATCAATAGAACTAGCAAAAAATTATTCGTGACAAATGAATTAATTTCTACATTTTCATCAGAGAAGTTAAATAAAATTTTATCTTTCTAATTTTTAACAAATGTCCCTGTTTGGTGACCCCCCGAATCTGAAAAACAATTTTTAACAATGTGTCTGTCTGTATGTCTCTCTGTCTGTCTGTATGTATGTACGTATGTATACCTGTGTGCTCGATAACTTTTGAAAAAATTAATCCATTAGACTGACCTTTGGTACACTCATTTATTGTAGTAAACTAAAGGTCAATTTTGTTAGCCTGCCATTTTAAATACAAATTCAAAAAGTCAGCGCATTTTAGACATTATTGAGATCACTTTTTCCAAATTCAAAAATTCTCTGTACGGATTTCAGAAAGCACAAGAAAAGGAACATTTTAAAACAAATAACGCACCATACGAAAAAAGGCAAGAGAATAAAAACGTTAATTTTTAAATGCCCTACAATCTTATAATAACAACTTTTTGACTTTTCTTAAAAAAAAACTTCAAATTTCGACTGCATAAAAAATAATGGAAAATCAAAAAATCAGATTTTTTCAATAACTAAAGTTTTATTTCAAGAATGCGCATTGCTTTATATGAGACCATTAAACTACGTCTGTTTTAATACCAATAATATACATTTATGGAAATTACATACAATTTGAGGGACAGATTCGAGTGCAAAACACGAGATACGTGATGAGAATGTGTTCGTTCAAGCCGAAGGAGCTTTAACAAAAGAGAATTCACAATCACCAAATTATTGTTGTAGATGCTTTGACCTTTAGTTTTAAAAAGTCTGTGCACAAATGTGGGGAATATACAAATAGCGAGCGCGTAGCGCGAGGTAAATGCGTTATCTAGCGTGAAGCGCGAGAACCAACACCCGCGCGCCCTAGGCGCGCTCAAACTTTATATTACTGTATTTATCGATTTTATTGAATATTTGTTAAAAAAATTACACTATTCTATTTTTGGTAGAAAATTGTTCGTTTTAAGTTGTCAATTCATTGATCTGGTTAAAAATTCATGTATTTTGTATTATTTGAATTTTATTATTTATTTGTATTTTATTTACTATTTATTATTTGTATTTTGCATTTTTGTATTTGTTCTTTTTGGTACAAAGTTAATCTTCTTAGTTGAAAATTAAGGTTTTTTGCTTGTAAATTCAACAGTTTGTTTGCAATTTTGTTCGCTCTTGACTAAAAAATCTTTTTTAGTTGAAAAGTCGCCTTTTTCAGTTAAATTCAACTATTTTTTGTTAAAAATTTAAATCTTTTGTGGTGTGAAGTACCAACGACTACATTTTTCGTGCAGAATTAATCTTTTTTGGAATAAAAATTTAGTTACTTGGTTGAAAGTTACACTTTTTTTTAACTAGTTTTTTTACTGAACATTTAACGTATTCAATTCTTGTTTGACTATTTATCCTTTTTATCTGAAAATTCGCATGTTTGGTAGAAATTAATCTTCTTGGTTGAAAATTCATCATCATTTTTGTTTAAAATTCAACTATTTCAGTTGAAGTTTCTTCATTTTAGTTGAAAATTTATGAGTTTGGTTATAAATTTATTTCTTTAGCTAAAAATTTAACTATTCCATTTTTTATTGAATATTAATCTTTTTCAGTTGAAAATTCAACTGAATTCTAAGTATATATAAGAAGATAAAATAAACGTTTGTTTGAATTATTATTCAAATTCACGGACTGTATAGTTTTGTAGATGTAAAACGAACAATTGTATTTTCAGACATTGTATATTTAAAGAGAAAAAAACAAGACGCCAAGGGAATAGGGAAAAGACTGCCAAACCTGGATTTAAAAAAATAAGGTTTGTATTTAAGATTTATGCTTACCTGCTTGAATGCTCTTCTCATGACAATCGAGCAAAGCTTGAGCCAGCATTTTGCCTCCGGATATTCCGAGACCGTTGTTGTTAAGCCTGAGTTCCTGTAACGTATAACAGGAACTGGAACTTAGAAGAGCTGCCAAGCCTTTAATACCGATGGGACCAAAGGCGTTGTCACTGAGATCGAGTTCTACGAGTTGTGTACCCGCTGTACATAGACCTTTACCGAGGTATTCTAAGGCCAACGGAATTTCATCTTTCATACGGCCTGTAAACATGTCCTTCCAGAGGGCTCGTTTTAAATTGGCACCGTGCTTCTCCAAAGCTTTGGCGACACCTTTTGCAGCTTCGGGGCCCAATGTGTTTCCCTCTAGGTCTAAATACTCGAGTCGCTCGCATTTCTTTATCGCTTCGACCACTTCTTTTGCTAGTATAATCAAAGAAAGAATTCTGTAAGTCACTTCGTGCTTTATATTCACAAAAACTTATTTTTAAAGTTTCTAATGATCAGGTTATTTGCAATTTCCGGATTTCCCCCGACCAATTAAAAAGATGTCCTTTTCTAATTTGTCCCAAATTAGCGCATAGAAATGGGAACTTTAACAATATATCTAACAAACTTATCATCAATCACAGACTGAAGTGATAAATATTAATATAAACTACATTGCCAATCTTCTTTTAATGTTAATTGTATCAGAGCTAAATTTTTCCTCTATCAGACTTTTCTATAAAATAAGCCAAGATGAAGTGATTTTGGAAATAAAGTCTAATATAATAAACATTTTTCGATTTCCTTAGCAAAATTTTGAATGTAAATTTTTATTAAATCACAACAGCTTATCATCATTATTGTAAAAACTTTGGCTTGCATGGTGTAACATGTTTAAAGTTAAAACAAAAATGTTGGAAAATTTTTAAAATATTTTTACCCTTGATTTATTAAAAATATATTAACTTAGTTATTATTTTTTATAGATGCGACGTCTTCTAATTTTTCCAATTTTTTTATAGAAACTTTGCAAAATTTTCTTTAAGGTAAATGTCCCAGTATCCGTGAAGGCCCCACTAATCATGAAACTTTGTTAGAATTTGAATAAAAAGATATTTTAAAAGTAAAATTAAATGATAAGTCCTGTTCATTTGTAGCCTTTTATAGTAGTAAATGGAAATTAAATGCATTCAAAATTGAATAAAAAGCAACAACACCGGCGTTACGATTACAGGGGTTAAGGTCACGATTACTGGGCTTACCTTATATCAGATTTTATTTAAATTTTAGGACAACATTGAAATTAGCACTATTTTTGCAATACCTTTTTAAATAATTGATAATATGTCTTCATCCTAGTTACTTTTACAGAGAATTTTTATGGTTTTCAAACTACTTAAAAACAAAAATTTAACTGATATAATTATCATTAAAAGAACTGAAGCAATCCTCGAAAAACTTTGATGGTATCATACACGATAAGTAAAGCTATCATATTTTCCTCTCTCGGAATCACAACTGAACAATAAAAAGAAGATCAGTTAGAAAAAAAAGTAGATTTTGCAATAGAAAACAAAATCACGATCCTAAATAATATTCCGGAGGTTTTCCCGATGTCACTGTCCGCTAGATAATTCGGATTTTAGAGTTTATAAATTTTAAGTTTGAATGCTTTCTAATTAGGAAATTACAGTTTTAATTAACTGAACAATTTAAGTTACGTTTTCAATAATTACAAACGGGGAGCCTCAATCACCTTCGACTTAAAAGTTGTTGAACTTAATTTTTCTTTACAGAAAGCATCTTTCTGATGATTTTTGAGTAGTTCAAAGGATAATTTAAAATCTTGGAGACTTAAATATAAAAAAAAGTTGACACAATTTCTTGTCAACTTTTTAAAAGATTTTTTTTTGGTTTAGTTTTTTCAGTTAACGTCGACCAGGAAACTCAGTCAGAATTATGCAAAATACTTTTTAAATATAATAACTTCTCCTCCTACATTTCTTTTTTTTTTGAGAAATAAACATCTGCTTCTTGTAAAAGTAGAAACGAATTTTTCTTGTGACAAAAAAGACTCGATACATTTTTTCTATAAATATTTAAAACGTTTAGATGTATACAAAAGTAATAGAAAATAAAGAAAAGTTGAATGCAAAAAGGTTTTAATAACCTTACTGAGAAAGAAACAATGTTCTGCTGTACAAAAAACTCCATAAAGCGCACAGATTTCAATGTATACAATTCTTTTATAATACATTTTTAATCAGTATTTAATGTGAAAATAAAAAACAGATTCTAAACAATAATTTAAAACATTTAAACAAAGAATTTAATTTCACGTATTTCAAATCCGTATCGATAATTTTTTTCTTTTAAACATTTAAAAGGTTTCAACATTTTCAAAAAGTGATAATCAATAATGAAAAGTCGATTGCAAGAACCAAATATAAATCGCGCTGAATGAATTCAAAATTAAATTGCATTTCTCACATATTCTGGAAATTACTCATCTTTCATATTATAGATTCAGAATGCATTAAATTTGGAGGCTTTCAACTTCGACTCAATTTTGCATTCAAATATTAATGCAAATTTCGTCACCTTTTTTTCCGAATTCTCTGTTATTGTAAGTTTCTTTAAATGCAAATAAATACACAGATATTGCTGCAATCAGCAGTGTTAAAAATAAAGGACTATTCTAATGTTATGTTTCTTTTTCAGCATTTTAAGTACAAAAATATAACCTCTCATAATCAAAGATTTCTGGAGCAAAAGGCAAAAGTAAAAATAAACAAAAAAATAGAGTATCTACATAAAAAATTTCTCCAAAAGCATAAAACGCAAATAAATGTTTTCTATCGTGAATGTGAAGGGGACAACCATATAAACCCAGATAAAATACAGCATCTTTTTGACAATAATGCACACATTAACCTGTTTCAGTCTAAGAGCGAAACACGTGACTTAAAAACTATAGAAATCACTCGTTCCCAAAAAAACTGTACGTGATTTTCTAAGGGTGAAAATACTTACCATCTTCTTCCGAATTGAGTTTCAGTGACTTTCCAGCGAAAGAAACACCGGTGCTCTTACTTTTCTGGCCAGCCTGCTGAAGTTGTTCTCCGATTTCGCTAAAATTAAACGAAGTCATTGTTCTTTTTTCTTGATCACAAAGCACTGTTTGTATATTTCTCAAACACCGTTAAAACCACTTTCCACCAATTTTCAAACGATGTAAAAGTATTTTAAAAAATTCGATCACGTTATACTCGTAAAAACAAACTAAATCAACGTTGTACACGCGATATATGACAATGAATGACGCGCGGGAAAACGGTTACAAGTAAATAATACGGGGGTTGTTTTCAACTGTTTTCGCCTGTCCAGGTCAAAATTTGATTTTCCTATCAAGGCACGAATACGAAAAGTAAAATTTGATTAGTCCATTCCTTTCTAATCTCCTTTTTCATTTGATAAAAATACAACGTTACAATTTCTCTTCTTTCCACCAGACGGCAACAGAGTTTCAAAATGGCCGCAAAGAGGTTTGTTGTCATGGAGAAAGTCTTGGGAGTCTTTGGACTTGGTAGAATGGGCTATTTTACATAAAGAATACAATGAAAAGTTAATTTGTGAGTATTATTATGATCATGATTTCAGAAGAAATTAATACAAAATACGGATTATTGCAGCGAATAAAAATTTCAGATGAGAGAGGTTACTTTTAGGTTAGGGTTTTAAACTTGACGAAAAGTCTTCTTTTTTCAGTCGAAAATGGATGTTTAAAGAGAAAGACGTTTAAAATAGGGTATAAGTTTTTTGGAACTTTCATATTTTGACCTACTTTCTTCATTTTCAGGTCAGAAATGATACCAAATTCAAAAAAATTCAAACCTGTCAGCGCAGTCTGACGAGACTCTAGGGAAGTTTCTGAAGTCGTATTCGTGCAGCATCTTCGACGCTTTCTCTAGTCCTGGGTCCTACGCCCGCATTTGTAGTCGCCGTCCAGTGCACACACCACACAGTCCGCGCCCGACTGTAGTGAACAACACTTGATTTGTATAATATAAGTGCGTCTTTTATTGTGTGTGCGTGTACGTCCGTCCACCCGCGTAGTGAATGCTCGAAAACGGAGTGCGACTTTCGACCTGGTGAATGTTTTCTAAATCAAAAGGAGGCTCTGCGAAGTTATCCGAAGGCCCTAGCTTCAGGAAGTATCTGGTTGTCGTCGACGCTCTCGCTGATATTTCACGGAGGTTGAAGCTGGTGGTTGTTTTGACCCGGGAGTGTTTTCTGATTAGAATGGTTGCGGGAGTCGCGCGCATAGGTCGAAACCCTTAGCCCAGTGTTGCTGTTGTGCCAAAATAAATAGACATTGCCGCTGAGAACGTGTGCCAGGAGGTGCTGCATGCCCAAGTGCCGAGAGCGAGTTATTCGGGTAGTGTGTAAAATTGTAGTAGACGAGCTATGTCGAACTGCGACGCGCTAATTCGTCGTCATCGGGACCTAGGACGTCGTGCGCTTTGGCCAAGCATCCCGGTGTTTTGAGAAGTCGTCGAACCCTACCTGGGACTCAGCAAACTCGCGAGAGAGGACCCAGGTTCAGATTCCCCGGAGACGAGAGTGGATGACCTCCCGGCTGTGATTTAGTCCCTCATAAACTCCTTCCATGTAACCTGACGCACCTGTCGCGGGTTTCTCCAGTCACCCTCCGCCGGCGAGACTCCTCGCCTACTTCGACTCCCTTGCCCGCCACAGGACGGGTTATGTTTCCCACTTTCATCGGTATTCTAGGTGAGTTTTTTTTTTAACTTTATTGTACTTTTCACCTTCCCTTAATCGCATTTTTTACAGGTTCAAGGTACTCCCTTTTTTATGTTCCCTTCATTGTTGATATTTTTATCAAGTCGTTCAATTAATAGAATGACCATTATCTTTTATTTTTCTAAATAACTATTGAGCTATTTATATTTATATTCACGAATTTATCAGTACTCCAAAGTTTTATAATTAAATTTTTTGTTTCAATTGAGACTCAGGTTAGACAATCAACGATTTTGAAGGCATGGTTTATGAGATAAACAATATTTATAATTGTAAGATTTTTTAAGATTTCCTCGATAAAGCTGAAATTAGTCATTATTTTATAGTCACCACCAATTAGAAACTGCTAAAACTTCCTAATATAATTATAAATATTTTTCTCTACCGAAATAATTTTATAATGACGCCGTGCCTAGGTTCATTGAAATTCTGTGAGCTTCGATTAAATATTTTTGGTGCGCTCTGGACACTTTGTCTTAATAAAGGTGGCGATGAAGTCATGACTAGTTTCAAATTTGTCTTTCTGATACGAGGGGTACATAACTTCGAATTTCGGAGCACATCGACTAAATGCGATTACGATTACCGGTCAATTCATTCGGTTCAAAGTTAAAATTTTGAATAAGTATGAATCTTTTAAATTTTAAGAAATCGAAATTTTGTACCTTTAACTATTTAAAGATGAAATGGGTTTTGAAAATTTAATAATTTCACATTGACATTTTAAACAATTTTGTTTTTAAAGAATCGATGTTGCAAAATAAATAAGGACCTTTTTTTCGAGAATAACTCTAGTTTTGAAAAAGTAATTTATTTTTTTTGGCAAAGTTGGATTTTGAATAAAAGATTAGCTTTATTTCATAATCGCCTTCTAGTTAAAAAAAATCATAAAATATAATTTTTAAAGTCTTAAATTTGACGCAACTTTTGTTTTGAATTATTTACATATCGTATCTACTTTAAACTGGGTTTCTTTCATCTGAAAGTAGATAAACACATTAAATAAAATTAAAACTAACTCTAATCAAAAAAGTTAATTACGTGCATAATTG
Source organism: Druon quercuslanigerum (assembly GCA_010014905.2). Lineage (NCBI taxonomy): Eukaryota > Metazoa > Arthropoda > Insecta > Hymenoptera > Cynipidae > Druon > Druon quercuslanigerum. Next base: position 2,090,192 of record JAAAKG020000001.1, on the reverse strand, counting down.
AACACACTTTTCATATTTTAACAAAAAAATGATTGGATTTCAAAGAATGTCATTAAATTGTTGTTTAAATTTTTAAAAAACGGGAAAAAATGAGGAACTTCGAATAGTTTTGATTGCAGCGTCGTGGTTTTTTACCGTGATAATTTTGCTTAAGAAAAAAATGGGAATCGAATAAAAAAGTGGCAGAGTTATGAGTTATTTAGTTATTATGCATATGCACCTATTTAAAAAAATCGATTTCTTCTTAATCCAATTCATCTTAAAACATTGGTTTGTTTACAAATAAAATGTGAGTGTTAAAAAATATTATTTTAGTTTTTGGTTGGAACAATATCTAAATATAAATTTCCGCCGTGAATAATTATTTCGTTTATTTGAACTAAATTTGCCTCATTCGATTATAATGATATAAAATTTCAAGTTGAATTATTTAAAGCAATATTTTAAATTTAAAGAGTACAAAATTTAAAAATTCATCATTGCAAGCTTTAAAAAAGTTTGGAATTTTTAAAATGCTTAGAGTTTTGAATTAGTTAGGATTCAGAATTGAACAATCACATTTGGAGCCTCTGATCACTTCGAATCAGCTTGAAAGCTTCTCAAAGTAACGTATTTTCAACGGCATTTAATTGTTTATGTGTACCAATTACAAAAGTTATTCATCCCTCGTTCATAGTTAAGAATTTAATGATCGATATTGGATCGGCATTTTTTAATTTATCCTAATTATTTTACAGTCTCTATGATTGTATTTTTATATTTCTCTGAGAAAATGTCGATTAGAAGCATAAGACAAAAATTCTTGAATGAAAGCAATCATTGATAACACTTATTTATCGAAAAGAATGTTTTTTTAAATACATGAGTGACGTAACATTTTTAAGATCTCGTCACATATTTTAAAATCAGTGGGCTTTGAAAAACAACAATATTTTTTTGAAAAATCCTACAAATTTGATCTTCATTTTTTTGTAATTAATAAGCTTTTTGAAACCGCAGCTCCAAATTCCAATTTCATAATGTGAATAACTTTACAGGCATACTTACTTGATGAGGACCGTTCCTCACTTAATAGAACTTAAATTTTGAATTTTTTTAGGAAATAATAATATTAATAGTAACAATAAGAATTTTTCCAACTGAACGTCAAAGAACATTAAATCGGCAATAGAAAAAGAACGTATACCCGACTCTTAGAAGTCTTCAATGTTTGTAGCATATTTCCTCTAATTACAGCTCGACTTTAATTAAATAAAATTATCCTTAAAATTTTATTTTCAACAGAACTTATATTTTTAATTGGAGAAAATATTATTTATTTCTTCATTAGATAATAAAAAAGGTTGCACTATTCAATTTGGAATATTCTATCCAATCAATTAAATTTGGTGTCTTGGTTTAATTTTTTTATTTCCGATTATCATATGTAATTCAGTATCACGTAGAAAAATGTTTATTGTAATTTTTTTAAATTAACAGAAGTTCAATTTAAGATCTCTTGATGTCAATGTACAAAATATTTACAGGAATATTTATTTTTATATTGTAATGTTCTAAAAAGAAAAGTCGAAGATTTATTCAATTAAAAAAAAATCTGTAATACATACTATAAAAGCGAAAATAAAAGTCATTATAAATAATCTATATAGCTACGCAATAATTAAAGTTTAAAATTTCATTTAAAAAAGACGGGGTTTATTTAATTGCAAATTTTAATTTAAAGGGTTGCTCGGTAGAAACATTTAAGTGTCAAAGAAGACAAGTTTTTTTTTTTTTAATTTGCATTATTACAAAAAGAAAAAATGAGAAAGTAGTTTCGACAGTTTATAGAAAACCATAAAAGTGCGATGAAGAAAATTTTGATTTTTAAAAATAATATTTTATACTCTGATTAACTTAAAATATGTTAGTGAAACACTAGAAACATTTTACGAGTCAAATGAAAGTTCGAAAGTGAAAAATTAATTCGATAAAATCGTTAATAAGAAATAAAATTGGATTCTTCATACAATTTTTTCAATTTTTCCAAACATTAAGAAAATATTTTGTCATGAAATCATTAAAAAATTAATAGCACGAAAACAAATAAATGATTTATAAAAAATATATTTGTATATTATTTGAAATATTGTTGCCAAAACAATTTCTGTAAAAAAATACGAGATATGGAAAAACTAATTGCGCCATTCGTTTCAGCTAAAAAAATTATATACATGATGTTTTTCGCCCTTTTGTATGAACTCGTTTGGTGGCGTTGTATAAATAAACAATTAAATAGTATGCAATTTATATCCATACTACATAACTAATTGGGTAGATCAAAAAAATATTCTTTACATGGATTATATAAAAAATTTTCCGCAGAATCGGATAGCGCTACTAATTTTGACGTACCTCGCATATTTAAAAAAATTATTAGAATTTCCATTGTTTAAACAATTTAAAAATCAATTTTTTACCACAATGTGTGGCGCACTTTAAAAGAATTTTAAGCCAAAAAACGTATTTTGAAAAAAGTTGCACTAGAAGGGCAGTACCGGTCACTTACCCTTCTCTATAATGGACAAAATGTTAATATTAAAGTTTATGTATAACATCAGTGCTTCTTCGAACAACCTATAAATAGACTGCATAAGAAATAAACTTGTTTTAGAAGAAAGAAAAGCGATTTGAAGTATAGGCCTAAAATATTTTATTAAAGAATAGTGTCGAGTAGTTCAGGCCACTGCAGAACAAAAGTCACTGTAACTATGAAAATGCGTAAATTAATAAATAAAAATAATAATCGCGTAACCCAAAAGTTCATCTATGTATTAAAAAAACAATTTAAATAGAGATAGAAATCTTATTTTTTCTAGACCAAATCACACAAAAGCTTTATAAAATTGATTTTCCTTAAGGCTGACGAAAGATATGAGTCAATACTTATAAATTGGTATTTTGCGAAAATTAGACAAGAAAAAAGCGTTGATTTTTTTACAGCAGATATCATTATTTATTCAAAACCATAAAAAAAATATATTAAAAAAACTAACAATTTAAATGATTTAATGTTCTCTTCTAACACTTTTAAGTTAATACAATAATTTTATTACCATAATATATCTATACATTCATAATTAATATCTGAATTGGGTTCATTATATAGTCAGTCAAGCGATATTTCTTTTAAACTTAATTATAAACTTAAAATTATATTTTAATTTTTAAATAAAACTTGTAATTCTTTAACTTCATAATTGATTATGCTTGAAAGTTGTGTAATATGAGGCGATTTTCTTTACGTAATCGTAATTCTTAAATCACTCTTGTTCATAAATCCGTTTGAATTTGGTGAGGTTTTCATTTAATTAGAGTTAGTAACCAATATTTACGAAGAAATGTCGTGTGAATTATCTTTAAAGTATATCAAAACATAATTAATAAATAAAACAGTATAGAAGAAGTCGGAATAAATATGGGATTTCCTAGCAAAATAGTAATTGATGTTGCAATATTTAATATTCATTGAAACTTTAATTTGTGAACTTATATTGTGAAAGTCTAAAATTTCAAGAATGGGGAGTTTGGTTTCAATTAGGAGTATCATCTTTCAAATTGAATATTCACTTTGCAAGTGAATGTTCGCATAAGAAATGTTCAAACTTACATTTCCAGCTCTTGTAAAAACCAAAGAGCTGCTGGTTGAAAGAAAAGTAAATTTGAAGAAAGTCGTGCCAACCCAATAGAACCGATCACACCTGTCATCTAATATGATTGTAAAACTAAGCGAGAAAAGAACCCCTAAGAATGGTGCACTTATGTTTGTAGACATTCAATCGTGGTGGGAGGTGCCGAGTATAGCGCACTTCTGCTCCTTATTTAGAGACGCCTTCAATCTTCTGGACTTTGATATCGAGGTACCTAAACTACCTAAAGTCTCTAAAACAGACGCTATCTCGTACAGTAGGCACGGCCTTGCATCTACCCTCAAGCGGCATTTATTCGCTTTCGCAAAAAATAAATAAAGAAAAAGTCTGGCTTATACGTCCACTTTCTATCCCGATCATTATCGGTAGAAATCATGAGCAATTCAATTTATGATTAAAATTTGAATAAAATGATTTTAGGACTTGGAAGAAGCACTATTATCTGATAGTGGCACGGACGGTCATCTTTTGCAGGAACTCATTGTAAGGTTGCTGGAAGGCTGTTTGCCAAACGACACTCGAAATGATATCTCTACCTTTAACTATCAGATGTTTCTACGCAGACTCTTCCGCAAGAAATGTCAGGTAATTCTAATATTTGCTCTTAATTGTCTTTTGTACAGTATTTTAATATAATTGGCGTTTCGAATTTGTTTTTAACTTTGTTACTTTGCAGGAATATAAGTGCGAGAATCCTTTTAATACGGATGTAGACTTTGAGTTGTTACCACTTCGTCAAAAGGTTGAGATTCTGCGAGCGCTTTGTGACTTCAGACTCGACGCCGAAGACGTAGTACGTAATTAATTTCTTTGTTAGGGTGCACTGGAAGTCGGAATTTTTAATGGACTGAATGTGCACACTTCCTTAAGTTTATATTAGCTAATTTTAATTCGATCATTTTTCCAGGAGCAGTCCCTGAGTAACTTGGACTCTGATAGTTTAAGAGTGGAACCATTAGGTCATGATCGTAAGAATTCCGCTTACTGGTATTTCTACGGCACTCGATTGTATAGGGAGGATTACGTCAATAATTCTAATCAATCCTCTCAGAAATCGAAAGGTAAGCCAAAGGACAAAAAGCGCAAAAGACGACGGAACAGAGTGGCTGAAGAGGAAGAGGAGGAAGAGGAGACGAAGGAGGAAGATAGCTTAGTCTACGATCAAGAAGATCGAGAAAGCATCTGGCAAGTTGTTTGCTTCACTCAGCAGGACTGGAGTCGATTAGTCGACAAGTTTAAAGACTCCGTGAGAATCCATCTTTCCAAATTTACCCAATTTCTCGCATATAATTGACATTCACTAAATAACATAACATTCGTTTACAGGAACACGATACGGAACAGAAACTTTATCGTACCCTTTCAGAAGATTTCATTCCTGAGATACCTAAACTCTTCGATCTGAAAGAGAAACAACAGAGGCGTAAACTTTTACAGCGCAGCAACTCTCGAGTTCTTCGTAGCCACGAACCTGACCCTGAAACAGGCTCAGCTATGGGTAGAACCAAAATCAAAACGAAAGGAAATAAGGGGACAAAAAAGAGTGGGAGTCAATCGTCGAAAAATGCAGACACTGAAGAAGAAACACCGAAGCCAATCACACCACCTGTTCAGAAAAAGGGAAGACAGACTAATAATTCCTTGGCTTCTGCGGTTGGACAAATTGTGATTGAAACAAGCGACCCGATTGTTAACTTAGAACATAATAAAGGAGGCGCACGAGCTAGTGGTAGTTATTCTGCTTCGGGATATGGGTACGGGTATAGTCACATTCCATTTGGAATAGAGGAAGAGGAACGACGTGTGGGGATGCATAAAGTTCTTGAGAGTGTCAAAGATCATGATGACGCCTGGCCCTTTATCGATCCTGTCGACGAGGAATATGCCCCGAGGTTTGTATTAATTTTCGTTCTTAAATCATCTTCATATTCGTAATGTTGATCATTACATTTTCTTCTAAATTGTTCATTCATTCCAGGTATTACAGCGTCGTTCGAAAGCCGATGGATTTGAGTAAAATGGAAGAGAAGCTCGAAAATGGTTCTTACAAGAGCTTAAACCAGTTTAAGAAAGATTTTCGACTTATCGTAGACAACTGCAGGCAATACAATGGCTCCGAGAACGGTAAATGATATTTTATTCAATCAACAGGAATCTGTCAAGAAATGAACGTGGCTTTATTCATGATATTTATGTGATTTTACAGAGTACACGGAAATGGCAGTTGTTCTCAAAGAAGTCTTCGAAAGGGCTATGGATCGATATCTTGACTCTGAACCATCAAGCGAAGAAGATTCGTCATCGCATGTGTCACTACCAACTGCTTCGCCTGCTTATCCCCAAAAGGCAGTTTCATCCCCCTCTCCGGAACGTAGTCAACGAAAGCGTTCTCGTAAGTCGAGTAAGAAATCTAAGTCAGGTAAATTCAGTAAACGAGCGAAGCAGAAAAATTATAAAGAAGACTCATCGAAAGACGAAATGGATTCTGATGTGGTGAAGAGTAAGAAGATCAAGAAGAAATCAAAAAGGAAGAAGCAAGTCAAGGTTGAAGAGGAAGAGGAGGATGAGAAGGAATTTGAGAGCGATGGTGCAATATCTGATGTTAGTGTTATAAAGTCCAAGCGGAAAAAGCATACAGAGGTAGATAAATTATTGTCAAAAAATAAGAAAGTATCGTCTAAAGAGGAGAAGGTTGAAGATGCGAAAAAGAGTAGCAGGAAAAGTGGAAGAGAACTTCGGCATGAGAAGCATGCCAAAGATACGAAAGAGTCCAAGGAGTCGAAAGAAAATAGGAAGAGAAAAGAGGATTTTGAGGAAGACTACGATATCGATATTCCAAAGAGTAAAAGCAGGAAAATCGAGAAGCAAGATACTAAAGATTCAGAGTCTTTGGTAGAGAGAATGAAGAAGGCTAAGCAGAAAAGAGGTGAATCTCCAGAAAAATTTAAACCGATAAATGATATTGATTATATGCCTCCGTCTCCGAAAGGAAAGAAGAATCGCAAAAAGGATAAGAAAGTGTCAGAGCCTGTCTATGAGAGCGATGAAAAACCAGAGGAAAAGAGTAGAACCAAAGAAAAAGAGAAAAAGAAGAAGAGTGAAGAGCAGTTGAAGAACGGCGAGTTGAAAAATGAATCCGAACCGAGAGATAATGTTGAGCGAAGTGCTGAAAAAACGGAAACTATTACAAAGAATATTACGTCCCTGGTGAACGACAAGGATTTGGAGGATGTGAATTGTTTGGATAGCTTAAAAGATAGAATCAGTGAAAGGCGGAGGGAGGAAAAATTAAGGCTGGAGCGAGAAAAACAAAAGAAATCTAAAGACGGTAGCTTTAGTGCGTCTACAAAAAAAGTGCCTTCTAATGGTAGTACGCTTCACGATAGTGATAAAGTTAACTTGAAGCGAGGAAAATCCAAAAAAATTACAAAAGAGGAAAAATCGCCTGGGAGCAGCTCCAAGTTGCAAGAACCCGAAATAAGTGAGCCGAAGAAAATCAAAACATCACAAGCCAAACATGGAAAGAAGAGAGAGGAGAGTCCTGCGATTCAAGCATTGAATCAAGCCACCGAGCAAACGCTTAACGTAAGTTTATAAAATTCTTGTTCACATTTACTCAATACATGTATTATATGCTTTAGAAATATTTTATTTATACATAAAATCTTTCATTACAGGATATCAACAAGTGGCTAGACGATGCACCGCGCTTGTCTGAATTTTCTTCAGGCAGCGACTCGCCTGTACTGCATCCTTCAACCAGTGATTCCGCTCGATCAAGTGTAAAAGCTGATGCATCGCGGAAGCGACCAAATTCGATGAAACTCTTTGGATCTCACCCACCTTCCAGACCAAAAAAGGTTCAACGGACTATCGATCGTTTGCAGCCAGGCAAGAGCAAAGGCAACTTATTACTAAAGAAGCCTCTCAATTTGCCAAGTGGAAGCACAAGCGACACGATCGTTCATCAAACAACGACTGACATTGATAAACCAAAACGAGAGCCGAAAGACGAACCAAAGTTAAGCCTGGGATCAGTTCTCAAAAATACAGATTCAATGCAATCCTTCTGCAAGAATTTAGTTTCATCGCCGAATCCTAATTTATCAAACGAGGACGATGAAGACGATAATCTAAATGGATTATCTGTGCCATCTTCGGCCGCAAACGAAGAAAAAGGCAAAGAACCCTCACCAACATCTACAGCTACTGAAGAGCTCAAAGAAAATCCTCCTTCCACCGAGGACTCACAAAAACCAAAATCTGCCACGCCAAATCTCAGTGCCTGGTTTAAAGCTTTTGGAGCCCCGAAGTCGAAGAAAAAGGACGAGGAGGTGGAAGAGGCACCAGTTAATCCCAAGAAAGAAGCCGAAGTACCAGAATTAGTTCCTTCTAGACAAAGGCGTGTGAGTACCGGTGGCAGCAGTGTTAGCGAGTCTGTTTCAAGTTTCTCTCAAGAATCACCACCTGCTCGATCAGTTCGTTCGCCCCAAAATCCACCAGTTCTAATAGCCGCAAACGAACCACCGATCAGGGGCGCAGGATTTTATCAAGATGCATTATCTACTGGAAGTAGTCCCTACAACAGTCCATTTTACGCTACTCCTCCCAGATACAGTGCTCAACTTCCGCCCACTCCATCTCCTCAAAATCATCCTCTATCCCCAGCTTACCCATCCTCTGCAGCCTTCGAACAATCTCCCCTCTACTCTCAAAACAATCACCAGAATTTTCAAAAAGCTTCGCCACAGGCTAGTCCCAGTGATCCATTCCGACAATTGTCTCCTTCATTCCCACAAGCTTCCCCTCAAAACCCTTTCCCTCAAAATTCTCCTCAGAATACACCCTTTCCTCAAAATCAATCTCCTGTTTATCCACAACAATCTCCGCAGTCTATACACTCGCCCTATCCTCAACCCTCACCACAAGCTCCACCTTCCAATTATTCCCAACCTTCTCCGCAACAATCACCAACTCCCGGATATTCTCAACCCTCTCCTCAACAACCTGCCTCAAATTATTCCCAACCATCTCCACAAACTGTTAATTATTCACAACCGTCACCTCAGCAACAGCATTCCCCCTACTCTCAACCTTCACCCCAACCTGTTCCCACCTATTCTCAACCTTCCCCTCAGCAACAACACTCTCCTTACTCTCAACCATCAACTCCTCAGACTCCCAATTATTCCCAAGTCTCTCCTCAACCACCTGCGAATTATTCTCAACCTTCTCCCCAACCTCCAGCTAATTATTCTCAACCTTCTCCTCAACCTCCGGCGAATTATTCTCAACCTTCCCCTCAACCTCCAGCGAATTATTCTCAGCCTTCACCTCAACCTCCAGTGAATTATTCTCAACCATCTCCTCAGCCTCCAGCGAGTTATTCTCAACCTTCTCCACAACCTGCAGCGAATTATTCTCAACCTTCTCCTCAACCTACAGCTACTTTCTCCCAGCCATCGCCCCAACCCCCCGCTACTTTCTCCCAACCTTCGCCTCAACCCCCTGCTACTTTCTCCCAACCTTCGCCCCAACCCCCCGCTACTTTCTCCCAACCTTCGCCCCAACCACCCGCTACTTTCTCCCAACCTTCACCCCAACCTCCACCGAGTTATCCTCAAACCTCACCTCAAGCACCGAGTACTTACTCTCTATCATCTCCCCAATCCCGAAACTACTCTCAACCCTCGCCTCAGCAGAATTTTTCTAAGCGTTCACCGCAACCTCCAGCCAACTATTCGCAACCATCACCTCAAAATGCGACTTACTCGCAACCGTCGCCTCAAGCGGCTTACTCCCAACCTTCGCCACAAAATGCTGCATATTCTCAACCTTCGCCCCAGCAGCCAACCTTCTCGCAACCCTCGCCTCAACAGCCACCACCAAATTACTCTCAGCCCTCTCCACAAGCTCCTACGAACTATTCGCAGCCCTCGCCTCGGAGTTACTCGCATCCAAGTCCGCAAGCTCCAGTTCAGAGTACGAATTCGAATTTCTCACAACCTTCTCCCCAGCCGAATGCGAGTTTCAATCCACCGATCAAAAACACCGAAGACTACAGTCGAACCTCGAGTACCTATGCACCGAACTTCAAACAAAGTCAAGCATATCTGCAAACTTCGACTTCTTTACCAGAGACTGATAGAAGATCTGATTATCTCAAGTCGGAGGAGAAGCCTCAGGAGCAGCAGCGAGCCTTCCCTCAAGAGTCAGCCTTGGGATTAAATCATCAAAACTTCCAATCGAGTCAGTATTCCTCTACCTACGGCAATAATTTCTCTCATAGTGAGAGAGTCGCAGGGCAGAGTGCAGAAATTCATAGGCCTTCGCCTGGCATCAACCAGGAACAGCAGATCCTTCAACAAAGGTCTGTTCAATCTCAAGATCAGCAGCTTCTCAGTTTTCAACAGAATCTGTCTCATGAGGCGCTTTACCAAACTGGCTTTCAAGCTCCACCTTATCAGATGACGAATGCTTCCCACAGACCGATATATCCAAGTACTCACTACTTCGAAACGAGTGGAGTAGCAGGTTCTACAAAAGGTGGGGTTTCGAACCCTAGCAATAACCTAGCTCCAGTTAAGAAGAGAATGTATAACGACCCCACGTCGACCGACTCTTCTCGAGGTCTTCCCCAGGAATCCCGATCAAGTCAAGAACAATTTAGCTTTGATGCAATGATGGCCCTTTCGCAATCCGAAGCTGCCTCCGTGAGTCAGTTTGACAGTGCCTACGTCGGCACCCTGGCTGACACAGTGGCCTCGAATCCTGCCTATGCGAGACTGGGACTTGGACTAGTTGGTCGCACCACCAAAGAACAACAATTACTCACGATTCCTCGACCTCCAACGAAACCTGACCCTCTTGCCTACGCTCGAGGTTCTACTTCGGGAAATCCTGAATTAGATTTGAACCTTATTCAGAGTCTGCAGAATGCAGCCGCGAAGAACTCCCAGGGGATGCTTTCTATGTCGCGGCGTGAACCAGCAACGACTGTCACTCCTACACCGACGACAAAAACGAAGAAGGGCAGGAAAAGCAAACAGGCCGCTGCTGTCAATCTGGAACAAGCGCAAAGCAGCACAGGAATGCCAAGTTTTCCACAATACTCTGGAGCTCCGGATTCTCTCGGTTTGAAAAATCCGGGAATTGTTCCACAGGGTGGAAGTGCTTTTAACTTTGCCTCGACTGCTGGTGCAGCCAACAGCTCGTCTTTTTATGAGAAGGATGCATCTGCCGCCGCCGCTGCTTATGTTTTTCTTGACGAGTTCCGAAATCCTAATAGCTATTATAGTATGGCCTTTAGGCAGCAGCAACAGCAGCAACAACAACAGCAACAACAGCAGCAGCAACAGCAACAACAACAAGCGACTCCTGTCACTGATGCAAATCAACAGGCTTGCAATAAATTGACTAATCAACTGCCTAGGAATTATCCAGCCCATCCGTTCCTTCATGCACAGAGATCTGCTGCGTATGGGCCATCGGTGCCAACCTATGTTACACCACATGGACCAAATCTTGGGGTGGATCCATTCCAACAGTATCTGCATTCTCTCTACGCTCTCCAACCACCGCCTCATCATCACAGGTCGTCCTGGCTCTAGCCGACGAGATCTGTTTGAGTGCAAGTTTGTGCAAGTGGAGACTGCTTATAAACAAAATAGGAGCTTCATTTTTTGAGATTCTTCGCCCGTTTGCAATGATCTCTTGTTGACTCTTTTATGTGGAAATTATCACATCACGGCATTTTTGTTAGTTAGAGGCTATTCTAGGTTTTGGTCTGGTATTCTCTCTGAGATTTACGGAATTTTTCATAGAATTGAATCACCCATTTTTGGTGAATCAACTTATATATTATGTGCATTAAACTTTGGTATTTAACTATCAAAAGCTAGAAATAAGGGTAAATTTTCAGAAAATTTTGGGGATTGGGGTCTTGAGTCTGAGTCAATGAAGGAGTTTTTTTTAATAAAATTGTAAAAACTTTAGATTTTGAATATTTAAAGGAAATTAAGGCTGTTTTTCAATGGCTTACAATTTTTAATCTATTAATGTTTATTAAGCAATAATGTGAGCATGGTTTCCTTTATATTTCAAGATTTACTTCGTTTTGATAAAAAGTAACGCTTTTTGAAAGAATTTCAAACTAATCATTCTTATACATTTTTTCTATTTGTATTGAAGCTAGTGAAATTGACGATATTTAAATGAATTTAGATATTTCTTGTGAATGTCCTTTAAAAATATATATTATTATATCAAATTGTAAACATTTATGAAGTTTGTAGACAAAATTACCCTGTACTTTTTTCACAATGGTAAAAAAAGTCTAACTTTTTTAAAAAGCTTAATTGGTATAGCTTCATTTTGAGTAAATAATGAGGTTTTTCAATTTTATTACTATATGCATTTAAATTTGGGAAAATATATAAAACCGAAAATTTCAATAAGTGAAAATCATCAAAAATTTAATTTTAAGAGGTTCAATTTTTCAAACAATATAAATTTGAAAAACCTCCCCTCTTAAAGGTTTTTAGATTTAGTGAGGCATGCAAATTTATTAGTTTTTAATTCATAAAGACCTGCAAATTTTTAAACTTTCTAATTATTAAAATGTCTAATCTTAAATGTAAATTAATCTTCAAAGTTTAGAAGAAAGGCTGATTCGAAAGTTTACAAATATGGAAACGCATGTAAAGAAAACTTGAAACTTAAATGCTTACAGTAAGAAAAATTATTATTTGAAACGGTATAAAAGATTAGGTTAAAGAAAATGTTTACACCTTTCACCTTACAATTAAAAATTTTCTTCGAATGTAAATGCTTTAAAAAATGTAATTTTCGAGTTTTCATGAAATTGAAAATTCGAAAGCCGTAAAGTTTCTTATATTAAAATTTGAGCATATTGAATATTTGAAAGTCTTAAAATTAAAAATTTTTGATATAGAAAAATCTTTCCAACTTAGAAAAATAACTTTTTTACTCATTAATACAATTCAATGAAGACAATGATAATTTCCTAAAAAAAATCTTGAATAAAATTTATCATCAGACTCAAAAGGCCTATAAAAATATTATGACTTCTTTCGTTACTAGAATTATTTATTAATAATAAAATACAGAGAGAAGGCCAGATTCTTGTTTTCGTTAATGGAGTTTATAATTAATCTAAAGCAATTTTCATACTTTGCGGCAATCGATAAAATTCGAGGATAAGCACTTTAAATGAACATTCAATGTGTACATTCTGTTTAAATTTAATTTAGGAATATTTTTTTTAATTCATGGACATTAGCGAGTGGTTAGTATTTCACTCGATCAAAGAAAAAAAAACTGGGATCAAACATTGTGATCAGTATATTTTTCATCGAATCACATAAAGCATTACAAAAAAATTATTACCGACGCACGTGCAAATATTTAATTTCTATTAGGAAGGCATGGATAGACTTTTTTTTCGTTTTTATATTCTTTTAGTCAATGTCATTAATAAGAATCGAACTTGTCGTTCTCATATTGAAGCTCTCTAAACAGTTTTTTGGTCGTTTCTCGTAAAAAGTCGGTTCACTTGCATTTTACATTTTTTTAAATCTGATATTAAGGATAATATACCAACTCTTGTCGTTTTATACACTTTATGAAGACACTAGATTTTAACTTATAATACTGTATGATCCATAGCGATGTGTATATATATATAAAATAAGTTATATTGGGGCGTAAGTAGCGCGATTTTTTTTCTTTTGGGAAAAATCGGGTTTTTGACTCGTACCTGGTTATCGAAAGTTATCATTTCCGACCTGATGTTATGATTTGTTCAGAAAAATTAGGTAGTTCCAATTACGTGTAGGTATACGTGACTAGAGAATTGAAAATTTCTGTATGATACTGCGTGGACACCGAAGGTGGAATGTGCATTAGAGTATATTATATATAGGTAAGGTATATTATAAGTTAGATTGTTTTTGCTGTACATAAAACACATATCCCAAAATAGGCAATGTAACTCAATCTGAAGACCGATTTACAATGCCCAAAAAACTTGTGGATCATATTACCGAATTTGCAAATTATCCTACCTATATCGACTAAAAAAGAAATACTTATTGATAAAAAGCGATGTATTAAGTTCTATAAATATATACATATATATGTATATTGTAAATGTGTATTAATGACAGATATTAAACAAAAAGTTTGTTACTAACTTGGTGGATTTCTTTTTAATCCGTATTCTAATTAGGATATTTACAGATTATATTTCTAGAATAAGTTTCTATCAATTTCATTTCAGATCGGGCAACATCATTCTACAGAATTCTCAAAAATGGACAGAATTTTATTTTGATATGTAGCATTTTCTGGTCAAGTGTACGTATTTCGGATTTTTTTTTATTCAGCGTGGAAGTTCTTGCTCTTTCAACTGATCTTGAAATTGTTTTTAAAAAAAGGACAAAATGGCGGCATTTTTTCGAAACATATCTTTTTTTAATATACTGTGATATTTACTACATGTCTCCTGAGTTTCAATCTTGGTAAACCATTGCTTCACGTTAAAAAACATTACTAAAAAGAAATCTAATTTTATCATCTTTATTGGAAACAACGGAAGGTGCAAAATATGTTCAGATAAAAGTTTATGCATCTATAAAAGTGCATTGTTTACGAAAAAATATATATTAAAAAAAATGTTTCAGTCCGCATGAAACTGATGTGATAACTTTTTTCTTTAGGAGAAACTTTTTTGAAATATTGGGAAAATTGAAAAAGGTGGTGTTTTCCTGATAATCTTGTTTTCATGTTTTCAAAATTCAATGAAAAAAATACAAAAGATTTTCTGGAAAGTGTATTATTTTTATTTTTTCCTATATTTTTTGGCGAAGGATTTTTGTACGGCCGGCTGTATAAAATCTTGCAACAAGATATAACAAAAGAATAAAAGTATTTTTGTAGAACTTTTCCAGATGTGTAAACTTTTACCTAAACTTTTTCGTGCATATTTCGTTGATTACGAAAAAAATGCAAAAATTCGATTTAAAAAAAATAATTTTTCCAATGTGTAGCAATGATTTACCAAAATCGAAACTCAAGAAATATACAGTAAATATCACCATCTATTTTTCAACAAAAATTTTATGTGAGGTTTTTCATAAAATCCACTCATGAATTTTACAATTTTATATAATTATTTTAATTTAATTTATTATCATTATTGATTTAATTTAATTATATTTATAATTTTTGACTAAATAATTTTTTAGAATTCACAGATTCGGCGTGAATAGTTTAAAACTAAAGGTCAAAGCTGTAATTTGGTGATTGTGAATTCTCTTTTGTTAAAGCTCCTTCGGCTTTAACGAGCACATTCATATCGCATATCTCGTGCTTCGCACATTTATACATTTGAAAATAATTACAATAATGTGAAATCGTTGAATGAAGAAATGTAATTTTTGACTAAATTATTTTTTGATGCTGTCAAAAGTTGAATTTTTGATTTTTCAATAAAATTCAAAAAGTTGTTATTTTAATATTTTAGGGCATTCAAAGAGCAAAATTTTTCTTTTGAGTTTTTTTATATCGTGCGTTATTTTGCTTAAAATATACATTTTTTTGTATTTTGCAAATTTAGGGTTTAATTAAAAAAAAAAGTAATTAGGATCAATTGTTTGTCTTTTTGAATACTATGAACATCCATACAGAGAATTTTTGATTTTTTTAAAAAAGTGGTCTCCAAAATATTCAAAATGAGCTCACTTTTTGAATTTTTGTCCAAAATAGCTAACTGACGAACTTGACCTTTAGTTTCGGAAACTGAAAGAGCGTACCAAAGGCCAATCCAATAGATTAATTTTTTCAAATGTTATCATGCTGACAGACAGGCATACGGACAGACACATTCGTAAAAACCCGTTTTTCAAATTGAACGCAAATTTCAAATTTAACACAAATCTAATACATTCTCTAATGAGAATGTAAAAAAGAGTAATTTTAATTTTTATAATTTTAATAATATAAAGAAATCAAGCCGGTTCGATTTAAAACTAGATTTTTTCTTTTTTAAAAATGGAATGTTTCAAGTGTGTGGAAATTTATATTGAAAATTCGAATAAACGTTTGAACATCTCTAATGCAAATATTAAATTATTCCAACACTTTAAACTCGAACCTCTACCAGTTTTGAAATGGAATCGATCTTTCATTTTCAAAATTATTACTCTAAAAATTTTTCAATTTGAATGTGTGCAAACTGAAATGCTTTACATTTTTTAATCATTCCCAAAGATTTGCACATTTATAAAATAAATCCGGGAAATTTTCTTTGCTATGGTAAATTTGAAATTTCAAATTCGAAAATAATCAAATTTGGAGGCTTTCTAAAATTAAAACTTCTAATAATTCAAATCCGTTTAAGTAGATTCTCTTTTTAAATGTCATAACTTGATTTTGAACTTGGGATCCTGAATCACTTGGAGAATTTTGAAAAATATGTTTACGTAATTTTTCGAATTGTGATTGAAACTTAACGGCTTTTTTATTATTTTAAATCCATAAATAAAAAAAAAAGAAATTATTATTGTCCTGGCGATTAAAAACTTTATTTTTAAATAATCACATCTTGATTTACGCAGTAAGTAAAAAAAGATAAGGATATAGAAATTCAAAATAATCGTCGTTTGTCAGAGTACACATTATCAGATACGCTATCAGTGTGACTCTACCCGCACATAGCACTGCACATATGTTTTAGTCCTCCCGTTGAATTGTTCAAATGTCAAATCAAAATGAAAATCTTAAAAGTATTCTCATATTTCTTCGCCGTTCTCATGTTTATTTCTCTTATAAATTTGTCTTACTCTAATATCTGTGGCACGTGTTTGTGTTCTAAAAACGGTAATGTACACATTAAAAAAAAATTATTCTAGGAATAGAAAAAAATAGTTACTTAAATCCGATCAAACTATTATTTTTAGATCCAATAATTGATTACTCTGTTTTAGGTGAAAATGTCACATTCAACTGTCATGGAAAGGAAATTGGAGACTCCTTCAAACGTAGCCTACTTGTACCTGGCTATGATGCGATTAGTCACCTCATCTTATCTGAAAATAATCTGCTATCTCTACCTTTGTATATATTTGAGGAACCAAAGATTAAAAAGAACTTGAAGATTTTGGACCTGTCTCACAATCTCCTCAATGAAATGGAAGAAGATGTTTTGAACACTCTGCAAAATTTGGAAATTTTGAATCTTTCCCACAATAAACTTCATGCACCAATGAAAGGAATTAAAATTCCATCTCTTCAGAGACTGGATTTATGTTACAATATCATAGACACCTTGGAGAAATTGATTGAGGGCAATCATACAGAATTAATTCATCTGGATCTCTCTCACAATCTTGTGGAAACTCTGCTAAATGGATCTCTTAAAACAGTACAAAATATACAAGTCCTCGATTTGTCATTTAATAAAATTATCTCTCTAAAGACGGATAATTTTTTGAAGCTTCAAGATTTAAGAACTCTGAAAATAGTCAACAATTCAATCAAAGAAATTCCAGATTCAATATTTCCAGAATCGTTGACAGAATTAGATGTCAGCTTCAATTTGCTTGAAATTCTACCAGAAAATTTAACAGAGATTATAGTTTTAAATGTGGGATATAATCAAATTTCGACTTTGAATCATGAGTTGATAAATTTTCACCAGCTCGAACACTTGAATATCAGTGGGAATAATTTGGAAACTTTTCCAAATATTAATGTGAAGAACCTTAAAATTCTTGATATATCTTACAATAAGTTGAAACATATTCCTTCATCCCTGAATTTGAAGAATCTTCCTGCTCTCGAAATTCTAAACATCAGTGGAAATCCCTTAGGAGAATTGAAATTTGTGAATTTAAAATTGCATTCTTTGACAGTTAAGAATATTATTCAATTGAAATCCATTAATGCGGAATCATTTGCAAATTTAAAAAGTCATTCAGGAGAGTGTTTGAATCTTACAATTTCTAATAATGAAAATTTGAGTCATGTGGACGAAAAAGCTTTCATTAAAATGAACGTCTGCTATGTAAGTAAAAATCATTATTTAAATTAATATATAATGCCCGTCAGTTTTCAAATTTAGAAGATAATATGATGATTTTATATTAGGTGGATTTAAGTAACAATAAATTAGAGAACCTGTCTCCAAATATTATGATGGCCGATGGAGTGAAACTAAAATATGGAATCGATTTGCAAGGAAATCCATTTAAGTGCAACTGCTCATTGCAGTGGATGCTAAACGACCTCGTTCCGTGGATTTATAGCTTAAATCCCGAGCTTTTGAATAATCTCAGGTAAGATTTTGTCGATAATTTCATGTAATGAAAGAAATTAGTGGTATAGATATTTATTAGAAAATTTGGTTATTTAAAAAAGCAGGCAAGTTCTTTTTTTTATATCAGCCTAATTATTTATATATGTAGGTATTCGCAATTTTTTTTCGTAACTTTCTGTAACTTCCGCTTACAAAGTTTAGTTATAATTTTGGAAAAACAAACCTCAATCGACTCCCAGTCTGAATCTCTAAACCGACTTTTAAATAATTTAAAGATTCATTCATATGCATTTCAGAGTCTAAACATGTTTCACTTTAAATTATGACAAAAAAATTATTTACGAAATCGGAAGCACAATTTTAATATCGAAAACTAATTTAAGTCGACCAAGGAAAAATGGTTTATTTTTTTTAAACATTGCAATGCATTGCATGTCCAGGAGAAAGTATCTTACTCTTATTTTATTTCATGGAGATGTAAGCAGATTGATTAATATTTTTCCACTATTTAACTTTTTATATCAATAAAAAGAAAATAATTTAGAAATTATTATACTGGGATATTTTTGTAACAAAAAAGTAATGTTTTTGTTTCCTATGACAAATTATTCGGCTGTAATTTGTAAATTTAACGCACATCTAACTGCCTAATATTATTAAATTTGGCTGTTTATTTCAAATTTGTGGCCGTACCAAAACGCTCTCGAAACAAGAGAAATAGGGTATTTTTTCACGAAAGTAGGAAAATAATGGCGGAGTAAATTTTCATTTAAGAAAGTAATGTATGAGTGCCATATTATATTCAATTTGAAATGTTTAAATTTTTAAGTCGAAACACATTGCACATTCAACAAAGTAGTTGAATATTCAACTGAAAAATATTAATATTATATTAATAGAGATACATTTTCCAAGCTAAAAAAAATTAGATCAAACAGTTGCATTTACAACCGAATAGTTGAACTTTCAAACAAACGGGATGAATTTTGAACCAAGAAAGAATTTTCATTTACGAGAACAAAAACGGAAAACGAATAATTTAATTTTTTTTAAAAAAGAGACGCATCTGCAAAACAGTTTAATTTTCTACCAAAAAATATGACTTGTCAACCAAACAGTTCATTTTGAACCAAATAGTTCATATTTCTAACCAAAAAATATCCATTTTCTTCCAGATCGTTAATTTTCTACCAAAAAAGCTTTTTTTTAAACAAAATACAATTAATGTATTTCTAAACAAAAAAGAGAAATTTCTATCGACAGGAGAATTTTAAAACATCTTTTAAACTGAGTCGAATTATTCCTAAAGTTTTGGAATCTTTAAAAATAAATTTTTCAAAAAAGAAAAACATTTATAATTTCCCCAGAAACCTTAAAAACAAATTTTATTCTCTTGAAACTTTAAAAATTTGTGCAATAAGCAGTTTAATCTTCAACCCAAAAATATTAATTTTCAACAAAAAGCTAGTTTTCAACCAAATAGATTAAATTTAGACTTAAAACTATCAATTTTTAACAAAAAAATGCAATAGTTTTATTTGAATTTCAAAAAATTCATTATCAAAGAAAAAAAATTTCAACGTATTAGTTAAATCCTAAACCAATTAAAATTTTTTAAAGAAAGTAGTTCAACTTCAGTAGTTGAATTATCAACGTGAAAATATGAATTTTCCATAAAAAATTATTAGTTTAATTTTAATCCAAAATGACAAAAATTTTATAGTATATTTTTCAATTGAAAAGTATGAACTTTAAGCGAAAATTCATGATACGTTTTCGCTGTTGGATTTTTAACTACAAACGATCAATTTTCGGTCAAATATAAATTAGTTAAATTTTCATAGAATGGAATTTTTAACAAAATACAAATAACAAGTAGGAATAGATTCTAAACAAAAATATAATAGCATACTTTTCATTTTAAAAGAATTAACTTTCAACGGTAAATAGTTGGATTTTCTTATTGGGCTTTTTATTAACTTAAAATTATATTAATATTTTTCATTTACGAGAACAAAAGCAGAAAACGAATTATTTAATTTTTTAACAAAAAAGAGACTCATCTGCAAAACAGTTTAATTTTCTACCAAAAAATATGACTTGTCATCCAAAAAGTTCATTTTCAACCAAATAGTTCATATTTCTAACCAAAAAATATATCATTTTTTTATCAGAACGTTATTATTCTACCAAAAAAAATTTGTTTTTAAAACGAAATACAATTAATGTATTTCTAAACAAAAAAGAGAAATTTCTACCGAGAGGAGAATTTTAAAACATCTTTTAAACTGAGTCGAATTATTCCTAAAGTTTTGGAATCTTTAAAAATAAAATTAAAAAAAAAAAATCATTTATAATTTCCCCAGAAATTTTTTAAAAACAAATTTTATTCTCTTGAAACTTTAAAAATTTGTTCAATAAGCAGTTTAATCTTCAACCCAAAAATATGAATTTTCAACCAAATAGTTTAAATTTAGACTTCAAACTACCATATTTTAACAAAAAATGGAATAGTTGAATTTGCAGTTGAAGAAATTAATTATCAAAGAAAAAAACAATTTTTCAACGTATTAGTTAAATCCTAAACCAATTAAAATTTTTGTTAAGAAAGTAGTTTCAGTAATTGAATTATCGCTGTTGGATTTTTAACTACAAACGATCAATTTTCGGTCAAAAATAAATTAGTTAAATTTTCATATAAACAAGAATTGAATTTTTAACAAAATACAAATAACAACTAGGAATAGATTCTAAACCAAAAATATAATAGTATACTTTTCAATTTAAAGGAATTAACTTTCAACGATAAATAGTTGGATTTTCTTATTGGGCTTTTTATTAACTTACATTTATATTATTATTTTTCATTTACGAGAACAAAAACAGAAAACGAATTATTTAATTTTTTAACAAAAAAGAGACTCATCTGCAAAACAGTTTAATTTTCTACTAAAAAATATGACTTGTCAACCAAAAAGTTCATTTTTAACCAAATAGTTAATATTTCTAAAAAAAATATCAATTTTTTACCAAAAAAGATTTTTTTAAAACAAAATACAATTATTGTATTTCTAAACGAAAAAGAAAAAATTTCTACCGACAGGAGAATCTTAAAACATCTTTTAAACTGAGTCGAATTATTCCTAAAGTTTTGGAATCTTTTAAAAGAAATATTTCAAAAATGAAAATCATTTATAATTTCCCCAGAAATCTTAAAAACAAATTTTATTCTCTTGAAACTTAAAAAATTTGCGCAATAAGCAGTTTAATCTTCAACCCAAAAATATGAATTTTCAACAAAAAGTTAGGTTTCAACCAAACAGTTTAAATTAAGACTTAAAACTATCAATTTTTAACAAAAAATGGAATAGTTTAATTTGCAGTTCCAAAAATTAATTATCAAAGAAAAAAATTTACAACCTATTAGTTAAATTCTAAACCAATTAAAATTTTTTTAAAGAAAGTAGTTCAATTTCAGTAGTTGAGTTATCAACGTGAAAATATGAATTTTCCATAAAAAATTATTAGTTTAATTTTAATCTAAAATGACAAAAATTTTATAGTATATTTTTCAATTGAAAAGAATGAACTTTAAGCGAAAATTCATGATACGTTTTCGCTGTTGGATTTTTAACTACAAACGATCAATTTTCGGTCAAAAATAAATTAGTTAAATTTTCATAGAATGGAATTTTTAACAAAATACAAATAACAACTAGGAATAGATTCTAAACAAAAATATAATAGCATACTTTTCATTTTAAAATAATTAACTAAGAACGATAAATAGTTGGATTCTCTTATTGGGCTTTTTATTAACTCACATTTATATTATTATTTTTCATTTACGAGAACAAAAGCAGAAAACGAATTATTTAATTTTTTAACAAAAAAGAGACTCATCTGCAAAACAGTTTAATTTTCTACCAAAAAATATGACTTGTCATCCAAAAAGTTCATTTTTAACCAAATAGTTCATATTTCTACCAAAAAAGATTTTTTTTTTTAAACAAAATACAATTATTGTACTTCTAAACGAAAAAGAGAAATTTTTACCGAGATGAGAGTTGAAAAACATCTTTTTAACTGAGTCGAATTATTCCTAAAGTTTTGGAATCTTAAAAAATAAGTTTTTCAAAAATGAAAAACATTTATAATTGCCCCTGAAATCTTAAAAAACAAATTTTATTCTCTGGAAACTTTAAAAATTTGTGCAATAAGCAGTTTAATTTTCAACCCTAAAATATGAATTTTCAACAAAAGTTAGTTATCAACCAAATAGTTTAAATTTAGACTTAAAACTATTAATTTTTAAGAAAAAATGGAATAGTTGAATTTGCAGTTCAAAAAATTAATTATCAAAGATAAAAATTTTTTTAAGCATATTAGTTAAATCCTAAACCAATGACAATTTTTTTAAAGAAAGTAGTTTCAGTAATTGAATTATCGTTGTTGGATTTTTAACTACAAACGATCAATTTTCGGTCAAAAATAAATTATTTAAATTTTCATATGAACAAGAATTGAATTTTTAACAAAATACAAATTACAATTAGGAATAGATTCTAAACTAAACCAAAAATATAATAGTATACTTTTTAATTTAAAAGAATTAACTTTCAACGATAAATATTTGGATTTTCTTATTCGGCTTTTTAT
>JAAAKG020000001.1:2021147-2067406 GCA_010014905.2 Druon quercuslanigerum | reverse complement strand
TAATGCAAGCGATTTATTAAAATATGCAATGAAATTTGTATACTAAAAGAGAAAGCGCATTGCATAAAAAGCCAAATTTTGTTAATGTTTGTGTATTTTCCATTTTAAATGACACAGTTTGGGGAAATAAAGAAATCAGTGACTGCTACACATTTAAATGTAGATCACTCGAAAAAAGTTACAAATTGCTGGCAAGTAATTGTAAGAATAATCAGTGTTTGAAATTTTTATTTTAAAACAAAAATGGTTAACTTTATATAAAAATAACTGAATTTTAATAAGCCACAAGGAGAAATATAAAATAATCCCAAATTTTAGGTACGGAAATTATACGATCCGTAAAGTTAGTGAAATTTAAATTGAAATAACCTACCTCTTCATACTACATAACTTTGAAGCTTTAATTAAAAACTTCCATGCAGCACTCATTACAGTAGAACATAATTTTAATGCTATTGTAGGTTTCACAATTAAGTTACTAAAAAAGCCTTAAATTTCCTGAATTTTTATCAAATAGACACCTGTGTTTCATGAATTACGAAATAGAATGGGAATATTGTTCAAAAACGTATTTTTCATTTAAATTCAAGTGTAGCAAACGAAGAATATAAAGAACGAGGTGAGGTGAATGGCGAACAGAAAAATGTCACAATTTCACTATTCTTCATCTTTATTATTATTGTGTAAATATGTAGGCACTGAACATAATAATGTTTCATAATTTGTTTACAAACATTTACACTTACTGATCTTCTGTTCAATTAATGAATATTCTCTGCGAGTAGTTTAACCGTCGGCTCGAACCGAACAGTCAAATTCTACTTTTTACCTTCTCCTAAAAACCGCCTCTCCCTTAATTCCATTTTTTGACACTTGCATTTTATGCACTTGATCCAATCTCTAATTGCGACCTCGATAATATTTTATCAATATATATACTTTACTTTTGTTATGTATACTTTTAATCTCTATGCGCTAATATATTGTTCTTCTAGTCTAAAAATTACCACGATTATTTTAATAATAATCATAATAATATATATTTCAGATAAATTATAATTAATTATAATTAAAATAATCATCATATGTCGCCAGGCATATGTTAAGTGTGAAAAGGGGAAAAAACTACAAGTAAACGCAAACCCTAACTTTGGCTAAAAAATAATATTTCGCGCTTCAAGAGAACAATGCCGGATGAATTTCTTGCGTATTTCGTCCTCTTCAATCTTGAAATATCCGACTAAGTGAAAAAAGATCATTACAAAGTCTCTGGGTAAAGGGTGTATATGTGAATGTCGTGTGATTTTTGGTCATCGGTGAAAATGCATCTCTTATTTTCACCCGATAAATTCGCCTCCTTCGATCTACAAAAATATATTGAAACGCCTGAAATCGACGAGAAAATAAAAGTCACAAAAACGAAATTCTTATCAAATATTGATTTATCTACACAATTGATAATTATGCTATAAAATTCAAAAGCAGAGGTCGCACTTACAAAACAAAATAAAAAAATATAACTTTACTCAGTTTTGAATAAGATAAGATAATGTAGTTCATTAGAATCAATACATTTTCTTAAGAAGGCGAATGTCGCTACACAACAGCTGTATTAAAAAAAAAAATCCGATCTCGTTATACTCGAAACTTCTCAGTGTCGACTATTTTTAAATTTAAAATGATTAAAATTGGAACTGAAGATTTGAAAATGGAAAAGAATTTCAATGTCAAATTATTCAAATAGAATTGTGTCCTAATTCCAAAGGGTACATATATAAAAACATCAGCAAAAATTGTTAAATATTTCTTCCGAATTTGGAACGGGGGACAGAAAATGACGGTAAAATATTTTCCCAGTGAAAGAATCCATTAAAAAAAAGATTTTCTAGGTATAATATCAACAAGACATTGTCGATTTTACCCAATTGTAGAAATTCTTTATTTAAAAATAGTTATGCGGATATTTATTTTGTTTCCATTCATTTCAGTCGAAAGCCATAATTTGCATTTTGCTTTATAGAAATAATACAGATATAAATTTTGTAAACAAACGTCCTAATTAATTAATTTAAAATGAAAGAAAATTCAAGTAACTATTTTTTAATACGCTATTTTTACCAGAGTTATTTTATCAATTAAAAAGTAGCACGCTTTCATCGATTTTTTGCTGGGGGTTTAGCTGTCTCTAAAGTGCTTAAATTGCGTCAAAACATGTATAATTTCGATATTTTTAAAAATAATATCTGAAAAAGTTTCTGAAAATAATTAACATTCTATGAAATCGAAATTTTACTTTTTTCCAATATATTTTTATAAAATTGTCATTTAGCCTCTAACTTGGAGGAGTAGGTACCATTATAGAAAAAAACTGAAATGTAATATTATAAAAAGTAAAGCTTTAGCAAAACAGTTGACAAAAAACGGCTTAATGGATTAATTTTCAAGTGGGCCTAGTGAACATACTTAACGCTGGAAAACTATTTTACCACCATTTAAAGTTTTAAAGTGTACAGATAAAAATAAAAATTGCAGAATAATTTCCCACTCTCGACAGGCTGGTTCCACAGAAATATAATCACGTTCTTGATAAGTCCCAGTCTTGTTCGCTTCACAGAAAAATTCTATGCGGCGCATTGGAATCATCGAAATACAGAATTTCAATAATCGTATCCTGAAAAGTTTCGGCCATTTTCGCAGAGAGTGGCACAGTTTGACAAAAGATTGCTGTATTTTTATAAAGTTTTATTTCAGCGATATCGTTTTTTTTCCATCGAATAGCATTACTCTTTGTCACCGATGATACATGCGCATGTTCGGATGAATTTATTATTAATTTAATGATTTCAGTATGCCGATGTCACGGTGGTCCAATTGGATTAACTATATATATAGTCATTATAAATATATAATATATATAATGGGTCCATACGTCGTATGCGCAATGTGTAATGCAATGTGTATGATAGTGAGAGCGTGTATACTAGGAATGTACATAGTGTACGTAGTTATAATTAGGTTGTGTATAAAACGATGATACATACTATTTATTCGTTTATATCAAACGACACATATTTATGATATAGATTTTTTAGTCTCATGGTGCGATAGCCGCAGTAAGTGGCATCGTTTGCCGATAGGCTAGTCTTGTCCTGTCTAATTTCTCGTATAATGTCAATGCGGTCGCGCATCTCCCAATTTCAACAGACATTCCGATGCGTAATTATGATACAAGGACGTCCGAATGAATGGCCTTTGCCTCGTAGAAGCTAGTAATTTTGTAATTTTAATTACATATTCACTAAAATCGTTCAAAAAAGCCAAGTTGAAAAGCTCTTGGATTTCGACAATCTTCTTTAAACGCAGTAGACACTTTCATTTTAAGAGTCAGCTTTTTCAGTTTGCCCCTCATTCTATTTTGAATTCTCTAAATTAAAAATTGAGGAATTCAAAATAATATGATAAAGCAGAGAGTAATAAGAACGAGGGGTCAACTCAAAAAGAAGAGGTTCTTTCAAGATGAAGGTATTGAGTAAGAATTGTGTCAATTCCAAAACAGAATCACAGAATCGAAGAGTTTTTCAAGTTTAAGCGACTTTTTGGACGATCTTAATATTCGCTCAGCACTGCGAGAGTGAACTGGAACGCTTTTTTGTGTCGCTCGCGCTGCAAAAATGTATGTATTTCTACAATGATTCTAAAGCGATTCTCATAAATTTCGGACTTGTCGATCGATCCTGGAAAGTTGGAATGGAAACGAAATGAAAATATACAACCAAGAACGATCGGAGGTGACGCAATTTGTTCCGCTGTGGCTGTGTAGCAAGAATAAAATGAAGGAGACATTAAAACAATACAATAGGATTAAACGTATCTAGAAACAGTGGATGCCGCGGTCATGCGGCCAGTCATTGCGGACTGTCGGTACAGATTATCAATATTAATTATTAATACTTCTAGTCGTATACTCTTGCTAGAGTAAAAAGTGGTCTCGTGCGTCCCGATGCGGTCGCAGGGACGTGAATTATAGGCAATACAGAGTGCATCAGCGCATGTATTTTTGCTCTCTTGATATGCGATAGTACTAACCTAACAAAACTTGTCCTTACATTTCTCATTTGGTATGTCTTAGTCTTATTTTATTCAACGAAACAAGTTCCTAGTTATTTAATACACAAGTTGAATGAGACACGATGAGTCGTTGAGAGTTAAATTAATCGCGATAATAATGAGCAGATCTACTTTTGCCGGTGTGTGTAGTTTTTTTTATAAAGGTAATGAATAAAATAAAATAATAAAGGGTGAAAATAATCGTATAAAATTCTATACTTACATAAATTGATCTAGAGCGCTCGTAAAGTAATCAAAAAGATTCAACGCAAGACTAAGTTTAACAGTATATAGGTACATTGAAGAACGACGCTAAGAGTCATCCCAGATACAACGCGATCAATTCATGATTAAATTCACAATTAAATTACTACTCACGATCTCCTTGTTATCTTGTGAATTTCTACTCACGAACGCTCGACTTTTTGATTTCGGTCAGTGAAATCGTTTATTATTTTTTTATTTATTTTTTTTTAATCAATAGAGATCCGCATACTTTGGACGCGCGTATTAGATACCTACCCAGTATCTTCTTATCTACAATTCTGTATATACACATATCACAATGTAACCCCTATTCTCGTTTATGTAATGTAAAATTTACAACTGAAATGCAAGTTAATCGCAAGTATTTCGAACGACGCGGTCAATCTGATTACTTTACAAGTACTCCGAATACGAATGTCTCGATGCAAACTAACGTTTAAAGTCTTACATCATCAAAAATATCAATGGGAATACCTCTACTATATACTTAATTATTAATTAGTTATACCTTCAGCAAACAGGAATACTCATTTCCAGTCATTTTCTCGTGGAGTACGGTTATTAGAGTTGCGGCCTTCATTTTTTTTCTCCTTCTTTCTATCGTACCTAACGCGATAGATACATACATCCAAAAATTTTCGTAACAAAATAAACTAAATAAAATCATCGCTTGCGACGATTCGAACTTCCCTAGCACTTTCATCTCTCACGACGACGTTTTCAACGCAATTGCACGACGTAAAAGCTGGCATTTCCTTTTTTATTTTAAAATAGCGATTAAACATTTTGTGACAAATAATATTAATTTTAGGTCTCGCTATTGCACCGATATTTACAATGGACGTTATTCTTCGTATTCTTTCAAACAAATCGTCTTCATTATCAATAATTATCGATCGAATAAAAAGTCACTTAAAATTTTTTATAAAAAGCTCGCGTATGTATAGCTAGTAATGATTCTAAAACACCTAAGTGCGATAGTCTACACCATTGTAAAAGAGAGAAAAAAAAATCAAATAAAATTCTACAATTCAACGCGCAGTTATATTACTTTTGCATGCATTCGCCTGTCCTTTCTTCCGAATTGACGTTTCACGCTTGACCATTCGAAAAAATACCTTCCCCGATTTGACTTTGTTCTGCGGCAATGCGCTAACCAAGATGGGAAACATCAGGCGCCAACCACGATTCAGAAATAATTTCCGAAATAATAGCTCGGCGCCCAACGTTTCTCTCGGTTTAAGGCTTCCAGATAAAAACCTATATATTTATTATTCCAGATTTAACTCCAGATTTAATTCCAGATTTAACACACTAAAAGTTACTAGGTCAAAACGGTCACCCCAGAATTGCTATGATCGGTCTACAGTCGAGATATTGTCGCTCATTACGTCCAAACATACATACACTGCAGCAGGAAAATATTCTTAAGTTTTTTTTTCTTTGCAATATTTCTCTACACGACGACAACAATTATCCATTCTGAAAAGGAACTTGATTGAACATTGTGTTACAGTTTTTGTGTGTTGCGAAGGCCAAGCCGCCCTTATCGACGTAAAATCGTAAACGGAGCGAATCAATTCTGAAGTAACGAATACATCAATCACTAAGCGGCAACCGCACTGTGGAATCTCCGCTTTGCAGCACGCCGTCGAAGCTTAAAAAATATATCGACCAGGAAGCGTGGGAAGGCAGCTGAGGTCAATCAGCAAAACGGTTATCAGTGAAGATTTTTGCAGCGATCAATGAGAGCTGTTACTTCCATCTTCGGCGTGCCAAGCCCCGCGATTTCAAAGAGAGTCCCCTCTACTTCAAATGAAAGTTTGTGAGAAAACGAGTGAATACATTGGAGTAAAATCTGCGCGGACACAGCTCAGATCTGTAGCCGGCATAAGGTGTTCGGAGGCTCGCCGGGGTCAGATATGGCCTGAATAGTTAGGGCTTACTGCTGTCGTTATTGAGCGACAGTTGATCAGAGATTTTCTGCTGTTGTTGTACCTGCTGTAGCACCTGTTGTTGCTGTTGCTGAGGTGTTATTTCACTAACTGCACCGCCGCTCAGCAGCTTTGCATTGTTGTTCTCCGTGCTCGAGACCTTGGCAAATTCTCGTTTCCGGGACATATTTTCCGTTTTGACGATGGTGATGTCCGGATTGTTTTCGAGGACCGACGTGGCTGCTTTTTGTACAACATTTGGAACTTCAATATAGCCGCCACCTTCCCTCTTTATCGGGGTTGAGGTCGTGGGAGCCGCAACTGTGGTCGCGTTCACATTAGCGTTGATTTTCTGCAGTATGTCGTTCACTGTATCGTTGTTTTCTAGCTCGTTGCTGCCGTCCATATTGCTCGCTGCTACGCTCAGATCACCAGCTAAGGAGATCCTGTCCGGACCTTGAAGCGTCGATAGATAAGTGGCTAGCGTGTGGACGGTTACGTTCAGAAACTCTGCCGCTCGGAAGAGGGTGATCTCCTTCCGTCGCAACTTCGCGAGGACTTCCGCCGGGCCTGGCTCGGACCAGAAGTCCCTCACTCTGGAAGTGTTAAAGCTTTTTTAATATTTTAACCATGAAATTAGTTCAAATTTTTCATTTTCAAGTGTCAGGGTGTCGATTTCCAGGATGTTTTTAAATTCACGGGAGTTATACGGGTTTCCACTTTTGCAATTATTGGCATCAACATCTAAACTTTGTAAATTTGATTTTTGACGGGTTTTCAACAAGTTTCCAACTTATTCAAATGTTTAAAAAATAATCTCCATATTAACGAATCTGATAAGAAATAATTATAAATTTAAAACGTTTAAAATTGTAAATAACGATAAAAATTAAACATTCAAAATTTAACAATTTTAAACTGAGGCTATCAAACACTCTCCAAATTAAAAACATTAAAAATAATAATAAATCAGAAGCCATAAAACGGATCCATTTTACATTTAACTCAATCTAAATTCAACATATAGAAAAAAAAGCACTGAAAATAGTTCAATTATTAATAACACTCACAATTTAAAAGTGTACAAGACTGCTGGATTGAAATGGTCTCATTTATCAGTTTTTGTATCTAACATCATGTAATTTTCTACATCCAAATTAAACCATTTTTACCTGATGCTTCAATTAAAAATTCTACTACTTGCAGGTATTTTATTTTGAATTCTAATTTTCAAAACGATTGGATTTTTACCAGAAAAAATGTAGAATTTTTCAAAAATAAAAATTGTTACAATTTGAACACTTTCTATTAATAAGTATTCCTTCCAATTTTGCATTTTATTTTAAACGTTTAAAGGAATCAATTCAAAGTTATTAATTTTAACACATCAATAGTTCAAAATGGTCCAACTTCTAAATTATCAAAACTGAAACTATTAAATTATTAATCTCTTTATTTGTAAATTATTTGACTACGAAGGATATAAATTTGATTTTTTTCATAGATTTTAACCTAAATGTATTACAATTTGAACTTTCCGAATTAAAAAAAAAATACAAATAAGGCCGACCTAAAATTAGAAGCGCTTCAAAATATAAAAATTTCCCATTTGCATTGTAAGCCTTTAAACGAATTTTTGAATCACAGAGTATTACTGGGAGAGTTTACCACTCATAAGTGCGCTACCTGTTCGGGTCCGAGTTCTGCTTTTTTTATACAAAATTATTAATAGAAGTCTATAGTTTATTTGCAAAGTAAAGAGAAAGAGTAAGTTATCCAGTTTGAAGAAAAAAATTTAATATTTTAATTACTAGTTAGTTTTTCTTTCGAACTTCTGAATTTTACAAACATAAAATTATTGTCCACTGTACAAAAATTTAAAGTATGTTTTTTTATAACATTTGCTATTTTCAATATAAAATAAAAGAATTTTCAAATAATAAAGATACATTTAAAACCAAAAATTAAATGGTTTAGTTTCCAACAAAATTGTTAGGTCTTAAAAAAATTTTTAACCAAAAATGGAACAGTGGAACTTTCAAATAAATAAATAGAAATTTCCAATAATACAGTTCAATTCGCAACAGTAGAAGTAAATTTTGAACCAAACAAGGAAAAGACAAATTTTCCCTGAAAAAATTGCTTTAAAAAAGTAATAATAAAATAAATAAATAAACTTTTAGCTTAAGTAATAAATCTTCAACAAAAAAAAAAGATTATAATATTAAATGCAAAACGGTCATCGAAAGAAACGAATTTGAAACTAAAAAGATTAATTTGTAATAAAAAATGGATCAGTTTCATTTTTAGTTAAAACATAATTTTGAACCAAAATAAGGAGATTTTAATAAAATACTTAAATTTTCAACCAAAAACATGATTTTTCAACTGATATATTAATTTTTAACATAAAAAATATATTTCAACCAAGTAGTTAAATGTTGAACCAAAGAAATTATTTTTAAAGGAAACAAAACTGATTTTCACCAAAATAGTTTATTTTAACCCAAAGAGATGAATCTTCAACAAAGAATGTAAAACTTAATAGCAGATATTTGAACCAAAAATGTTAAAAATTAAAAGCCGTTGAATTGAAACAATAAAAACGACTTTTCAACAAATCATGTAACCCTTTAATTGAAAAAAATATCAGTTTTTAACCAAAAATAACGAGGAGTGTTTTGTACGTTTCAAAAGCAAACATTTCTTCTTTATAAATATTTCTCCGGTTTAAAGGGAAAACTGTTGATTCCTGAAACCAATTTCCTATTTTTGCGGCTGATCGACACCCTGACTATTAAATAAAGCAAATAAAAATACCTGTATGGGTGTTTAAGGCATCCATAACTGTCACGATATCTTCCATAGAGAGTTCCGTATGAAACTCCGAGTATTTCGGCTGCAGTCTTCATTTCCAGTTCCTTGCTTTTTATTGCGTCCATAACGCGTCGCGTGAACGGTTCCTCCCAGAATTCTTGGCGTCGACCCGTCGTCAAATAATCATTCATCTTGACAACGTCTCGAAACTGTTCGGGTATCGCCGGGTTTGACGCGTTCGAATTCGAAGGTGTGTTGGGAGCTGAAAGTATTCATTGCATTAAAATTAAATTATAATCAAAAAACATGACTCGTTAGTCAAATCTTTTTTTTTATATTTTGTAAATTATTGATACCATTCTAACAAGAGGTATACCTTTCTTTTCAAGATCATTTCCATCGTCTTTAGACAAGTATGAAAGCTGGAAAGAAAAAAAAAAACAATGAAAATACAATTCGATGAGTTTGAAAAACTAGTACGTAATTAATCTCAGGGATCATTGTGCAAAAAGAGCTCAAAAAAAGGGAAAATAGGGTTATTGTTTTACAAAAAAGGGGGCCAATAGGAAAAAGATTTATTTTTTAAAATATAAGAGAAACCATTTTTTAAATAAGAAATTGTATAGTTTTTATATAATGCTGAACATATAAAACAAACTATTTTAAAGTCCAAAGTAAGAAAATGCATATATTACGATTGCTAATTAGTTTTTGAACAAAAATTTTGAAATTCTGTGAAATCTTTTAAAATAACTTAAAATCATTTAAATCCTTTAAAGTTGGTTGGATTCCTTCATATCCCTTAAAAATCTTTCAAATAAAATTTATTCACTTAAGTTCTCCATAAATTTGTTAAAATTCATTGATATCGTAAAAATCCATTTAAATAAACAGAAATCATTTGAAATGCCTTAAATTAAAATTAAAATTAAAATTTAGATTTCTCTTGAAAAGTGAAAATGAATGCGTAACTTTGTAAAATGCTAGGTACATGAATGCGGCAAAGGCGACAAACCATTTAAAAATCCAAAACAAGCCATTTATAATTTACCTGTTGAAACGATACCTCTTGAAATTTTTGTGATCTTTTAAAATAATTTAATATCTTTTAAATTCTTTGAAATATGTATACGTTCTTCATATACCTTAAAATCCTTGAAATCCGCAAAAATCTCTTGACATTCGTTAAAATAATTTGAAAATCATTTGAAATCAATAACATTTTTTATATATTAAGAGTGTTAACATTTGTTGAAACGAAATCTCTTGAAATTCTTTGAACTCTTTAAAAATAACTTTAAATCTTTTAAATCTTTTAAAATTTGTCTATGTTCTACATGTCCTTTGACATTTCTGAAATACGTACAAATCCCTTAACTTAAAATCTAATTTATCCCTAAATTCATCTAGAAAATTGTGAAAATCTCTTGAAATCTTTGAAAATCATTTTAAATTCATAAACCTAAATTAAATTAAAATTATTTGTTAAATTTTTATCTATTAAAAAAGCCATGGAATATTTTAAAGTAATTAAAAATCTTTAAAATACTTTGGAATTTTTCTATGTTCTTCATATACCTTCACATTTTTGAAATCCGTACAAATCCCTTAAAATAAAATGTATTTTATTATTTTTAATTCTCTAGAAAGTCGCTAAAATCTCTTAAAATTGTTGGAAATTGTAAAAATCCATTAAAATGTGTAAAAACAATTTGAAATTCTATAAATATAATTAAATTAAAATTATTCGTTAAATTTCTTTAACAGAAGCATTGAAATAAAATGCATGCGCGCGTTCACGTAACTAGTTTTTATATTTTCTAATACTAAAAACACCAACTTTTTAAAAATCCATCATATAACATTATCAAATATCAAGATTTCTAGAATCTTCTGAACCGAGTTAAATAATTTAAAACATTATTAATTCTAGTAAGTAAGATATGCTTGGAAAAAGTCTTACTTTTGTAATTTTAATATTTTCTCGGATTTCAATATTTTTTACATGTCTGGAGATCTTAAAGGTTTCCACAAATATTGTTAGTCACATATTATTA
Source organism: Druon quercuslanigerum (assembly GCA_010014905.2). Taxonomy (NCBI): domain Eukaryota; kingdom Metazoa; phylum Arthropoda; class Insecta; order Hymenoptera; family Cynipidae; genus Druon; species Druon quercuslanigerum. The sequence goes on along the minus strand of JAAAKG020000001.1, from coordinate 2,056,224 downwards.
AATTTTAAAAAGGAATATTTTTTTTAATTTTTCAATTAAGAATTATTCATACTTGAAAAATTTACATGTACAATTGATAATTCAGAAAATGTTGAATTTAAAACGTCTAGAAATAATCTAAGCATTAAAAACAGTATCTATTTTAAAATTTTGAAATGTGCGAAGTAAAGCTAAAATATTAACTATGCACATTTTCAACTGTAACCCTGGGAAATAAAACAGCAATGAATACAAAATTGATTTAATTTTTAAATAAAAATACAAGAGAAAAAAGTTATTTTAAATTTGAATAAATCTTTAGAATAATTAAATATTATGTGATATTTAAAGAAAACATCTTTAACAATTGCTAAAAATCGCGCTTAAATTTTCCGAACTTTAAAAACTGATTTTTTGTAGTTCTTGAAAATTGTTTAAATTCTAGATCTTATTAAATTTGTTTTCAATCCAAAAATGTCATTAAAATCAATTGCAAAATTTTAAATATGATTCAGTTTCAGACTCGTTTAGCTTTTCTTCTACAGTCAGGATAAAATCTTAGAATTTCACATTTAAAGTTGAAGTTTGATTTACAGTAGCCTATTGCAAAAAAGTAGTACAAAGATATTGAGATTAATTTTTTTTTTTTTTTACCTACATCTCTTCATACAAAAGAAAACTACCTACAGAAATCAATTGAAAAATAAAAACTCTTAATTTCAGAACCCTTCGGAAAAAGGCAGTAAAAAAGTCAGATAATAAGTATTATTATATGCTTGACATAATGATAATCGTGATTCAAATTTGAAGTTAATTTCAAACATATTTATTTTGTATAAATTCAGCGAATAGATATTTTAGTTGTAAAATTTATTTAAATTTTAAATAGTTTATTTTGAAGGATTTAAAGCGAAAAGGGTGTTTTTGTGCAAACAGAGAGGAAAAAGAGGATTTTTAAAAGGGGAAACGCAGAGGAATAGGGGGAAGACTGCGAACCCTGCAATCTTATTATAAACTTACCATAGGAAGGGATGGGTCATTATTTTCATTCGGCAGCATCATTTCATCGTCCCAACTTTCATGGTCGCCGCCCTCGCTCATCATCTCCTCCTGCTTAAATAAATAGAAAAAATAAGAAAAAATAAGAAAAAATTGATGGAATTTTTAAATCTTTGAATTATAAGATACATAAAAAATAAATATTTTAAATCAGCAAATCATATTGGTAGCTTATGAAATCAACCCCAAAATCTCAAAACTTTTCTATCAGAATCGAAAAATTGCAATAAAAAACAGTTTCGCGGACATAGTAGCAGCTTTTTATATAAATCAAATTATCGCTACATTCCTACGGTGGAAGCACTATGCAACTTAAGTGTTCATATTATATGGAGTGAAAAATTGACGCTAAAAAATAAATCCCAATGCACCCAAAGCTCAGCTAACCTGCTGCTGGTTTACAGCTAATGAGCCCTCTGTCCCTACATTTCCGGTGATACATGTGATTTTTGGTGTGAAGACGTCGTGTGCTGAAGGCGGATCATCCAGAGGAGGACGCCCTCTACGCCTCTGTTTTGGCATAGGTGGTTCATCTCCATCTCCTTCCCTGAGGACGGTTTCTACACCAGGCGTCGCTGCACCAGGACTGTGACCGCTATTTGCGAGGTCATTTTGCCCCGAATCACTCCGCCAACTTACTTCAGCGAGTCCTTTGATGTGCAAGTCTTCTGCAGTCTTTAAGAGGGACGAGAGCCTCGTCTGAAAACAAATGAAATTTTATTATTTACAAGTATTAATTCATTTGGGTGTATTTATCAATTCTTTAACTCAGAGAAAACGATCATGAAAGCAAGGCCAGGCCTCGGATCGACTGCAAGGTTGAAAAGAAGTAGAATTAGCTACAAAAAGTCGCATCAAATTTTTAAAGATGAATGAAAAAAGCAATATCAGAAACTGTATGAGTGAAATAGGGCCTATATTGTTTTAGAAATATAGATTACATAATTCTCATTGATTTTTCAAATATTCTTTGCACAATAAAAATAAATTTAAAGTTAAAACATTTTTTTTACAATAATCAATCAGGTTGAAGGATTCTGAATCTGGGTTTAAAATATTTCTTTCAGAACTGTTAAGCTTATCAACTTGGATTATTTTCAAATTTGATAAGTTTATAATTTAGATACAATAATTTTGAATATTTTAAACTAAATATTTTTATAATCAGAATATTAAATGATTTACGTTTTAATAACTCACATTTTACAGACAAAAATTCTCTCGAAACAGGGGAAATACTAGGGGAATAAATTCTTTAAAATATTTAATAGAATTTTCATACCAAAAAGAGGAATTATTTAGAATATGGTTAATTTTTCAACGAAGAAAGATGAATTTAAACAATACAGGGATAACTTTTATACTATAAAAGAAGAACTTTTAATCCAAAAGAATGAATTTTCTATCCAAAAAGGCGAACTTTCAACAAAACAGTTGAAATTGCAACCAAAAATATGTAGTTGGATTTAAAAATCTTCAACTGTAAAGGCTTGCAATTTGAAAAGAAAACAATCTTTGAATACCAATTAACGAAATTGTTAAATTTGAAACGCTATATTGTTGTTGAAAATTTGAAGTATAAAGATTTAAAGAGAGATTATTCATTTTTTAATGCCATCAATTAAAATGGTACATTTTTTCTACTTTTCAATTTTTCAATTTTTAAGGTGCCATTGCGAATAAGATTAAAATTAAATATTCTAATATTAATATCGTTCAAAAATAAAATGCAGATCAATGCTTAATATCAAACGTTTGAAATTGTAAAGTAAACGTTTAAATTGAACAGTTTTCAACTAAATAAACTTAGTAAAGATCATCAAAACCGAATCATTTTTACTTCGAGATCTTCAAACAAAAAAATAATTCCAATTGAACGTTTAAAAGTGATACATTTAAACTGAATTTGGACTCATTTACACATTTTAGTCTAAAACTAATACATTTTTAACGTTTCTAATTTAATTATTCACTTCGAAAATCTTTTAATTAGAAATTTTACATTTTTAATCTATAACTAATCATTTTGTAACCTTTTTTATTTAATTATTGAACCTATTAGAACTTTTAATTAGAAATGGTACAATTCATTACAATTCAAATTTCAAAGCAGAAGATTAATAATTCTTTCATACATGATAGGTCACGACTTCCATAAAAAATTGTGCAACTTGAAGCCCTTTTGATTTTTAAATTATCTAATTTTAGATACTGCCATGTTAATCTATTCGATTTTAAATGCAGTGAATTTATAATCGCTTTCAGATTTATTTTTAAGTAACTAGTTTTGAAAGGTTTAAATTTCAAAGAATCTTGTTTAAATTTTCCAATCTCAAAAATGCTTGAATCGAACGCTTTAAATTTAAGACATTTCCTTTTAATTTTAAATAAAATAAAAGTATATCAACTTTAAGTACTTAATTAATACTTAACCAACTTCACTTGATACTTTAGTTTAAAATTTGCCAGTTTATAAAGTATGAAACTGTAATTATGAAGTTTTTATCATCGTCAATTTAAAATTATTCAACTATGAATGATTAAAAATCACAATGGTACAATTACTTTTAAAATGACATTTATTTAATTTAAAACGTTTAAATATTATAAACTTTAATCTTAAACTTTTCTATTATTTTCTTTCAGAAATAATGTCAGAAGTCTTTTATTTATAATTCTGCAAATTTGAATTATAAATTAAATTTAAAACCAAATCATTTACAACTTTGAAGGTTCAATTGATGCAAATTTAATTTCTTCCTCAATACTGCGGCTTCAAACTTAAAATTACTCAATTATTAAACTTTTCAATTTTAAAGTGTCAGATTCTTACTACTTGAATGCGAAATTATATAATTTACAAAAATGTGTTAAAGCTATGCAGAGGTTCACATAAAAATTGTTGAATTTCAAATACTATAGATATGAAATGATCAAAGATATCATGATTCGAGTTAACATGATGAAATTTGGTTTATAATGAATAAAAAGTTCTTCAACTAATATTCTGATTTTCATTTTTAAAATACACAATTTTGAGTAAATTGGATATCTCATAGTTTTTTTTCATATTTAAACCTACAAATACTTCATTAGAGATCCTTTCAATTTCAACCATATTTTGCACATGAGACGAATAATTTACAAGAATCAAACAAATTCAAACCTTGAAAATCATGTAATTTTATAAATAGTCTTAAAATGTCATTAAACGAACTGAAACTTTCCATTTGGAATCGTGATTGAATAAGTTTTTATAATAAAACTATGAGAATTAAGAAAATTCCTGATCAGAAAATAAATTCACTGTCAGCTCCAGACTTTCTCTCGATCTCAAAAAATTCCAGCTCATTTTCCGATCCAGTAGCCAAGAAGAAGCAAGGTCTTCCAGGAGCTTTAAAAATTTTCTGATTTTAAATTAAACACATTGGAATTCTAAAATGTAAACGCTTAACTATTTAATTGTGAAATTTAAAATTGCTTTCATTGAAAAGTAATACTATTTTACCCTACTATCTGCACGATTAGGCTATGCGGACGGTAGAGCTTCGGATAGATTAGTTTCTAGGAAACTTGCTGTTTGGAATTTAATATCGATTAGAAAAAAATAGGATATCAGGAGATTTCATCAACTAGTGCGTGTGCGCATTTCCATATGATAGACTTTCGAGAACCTTTCGAAGCATCAACGGTTTCAATTTGAAATGTAAATGAGTATTGACTCTACGCAGCTATCATTAGAAAAAATCATACTGACTTTTACTCGACGTAAACAATTTTCTGGGAACAACAGCTGCATTGCATATAGTATGGTTTAATGCGCTATTCAGATATTATTAGTCGTAGGTGTGTATCTTTTCGAAGCGTCAAATTAAAACATTTCTTGGAAATTTTAATAAAAAACCTATCGTTAATAACTAATATATGCAAAATAAGTTACAAAAGTCTCATCAGCCCCTTGCAATTTGAAATATTATAAATTTACACGATTCTACTGAAAATGATTAATTTATCAACCGTTCAATCTAAAACATATTTGCGGAAAATACGCAATCTATATTCTCAAATCTCTCTAATCGCTAATATATGTAAGTGTTCGTCAAGACCTCAATTTATTTAAATCTCATTCCTCGAAAAAATGTAATTAAAGAAAATTTAATGAGCAAGCTATTTTAATCTAACAACTTAGGTTAGTAAACTTTTCTTAATTAGATTCTTAATAAAGAACCTTTCTGAAAATTCTTAAGCGGGAGGGAAAGAAAGAACTTGACGAGTAGTTAAAAAGTAATTTTCTTTACTTTAATTATCAATTTTCCACGAATTCGTAACAAGAATGGTTTGGATCAATATTTGTAATTTACTGCCAATATTCTACGTGTCATTTTCCGTTTATAACTTTGCAGTGCACCTACTAAAAAAAGTATTATTATGTACTGTAAAAAAACTATGCTTTTTTTAGTGACACTGGAAAATAAAAAGCACTAAGGGAAATGTGTCGTGCGACCATCCACTTGTGCGCAATAAACATAAGAGTAATGTGGACATGAAAATAAAAAAAATAAAATAAAAAAAATTGAGCGTCGTTATTTTTATCTCACATATAATCAAGCGATAGTAGGGAGCTTTTGCTGTCGAGCTTGTCGAAGTCCGCTCATTACTGAGAGGTACGACCTGCAAGTCATCAGAGTGGCTCAAAAAAAAGGAAACGATGAACCTGGCATAAGCGAGCGAGAAACAATGAATCCAATTATTACTTGCTAATTTCCACTGCAATAATGCCGCGCGCCACTGAATGCTAAATAATATGAGAACTTTCTACAAACGCTGGCTTTCTATCGGCTGGGCTGGCAGAATTGGAAAAATGCTATGTGGGTCAGCGGTGTGAGGGGAATAAATGTATTTCAGAAATTGCCGCTTTCGTTTTGTTGGCTAGCTGTGAAAAACGTGCCGCGTGACGCAAAGGCGATCGAGCAAAACTCTATATATCCAATAAGATGGCGGATCAATCGGAAATTCCCGGCTGCGAATTTAATTACTAGCCCGCTGACGAGGAAATTTGCTTTCGCGGGAAAGCTAGAAAATTTACTGCACAGATTAAGATAGGGCCGCAAGCGAAATTTTGAATTCATAGTTGCTACAGAAGATTGACAAATTCCATGAATTTTCCAGAATTTCCAGGTGACCTTTTTAAAAAATTCCAAGTGTGTTATGAAAAATCTAGTAAATTCTATTAAATTTCAACAGACTTCTGATCGCAGACTAATTTATCAAAAACTTCTTGTACAATTATAGGTCTCACAGACCCAATGGGATAAAAAAGGGAACAAAGTGTAACAAATTACGGATAAATGCATACGATTTCAAAACAATTGTAGTTAAATTCAAAATAATTTAAATGAACTGGGAAAAAACATTTAATTAAAAAATTATATTTATTCCAGTAAAATTAGAATAAATTTAAAGGAATTTAAGGTAAACAAAAAGAATTATACAATATAAATACAAATTTAAGATTAATTAAAAAAAATTCATATGAACATTACACAATTTATAAACATGAAAAAACTGAATTGAACTCAGAAAATTTGACACGAGCTCAGAAAAATTGAAAAGATTTAAAGATCAATTAAATAAAAACTTTTAAAAATTAAAAAAAAAAACCACTGAATTAAGTTAAATTTAGTAAAAAGTAAATTTAGAAGAAATTAAATGAATTAAGATTTCAGGGTGAATACCAAAAAATAATTTCTAATCTCTTCGAATCTTTTAAACCCTAATAATTTCTTATCAAAAAAGTGAATAATGATTACAAAACAATTCGAAGAAATTCAAATGAATAGGAAATTTGTTTGAAGATTGAAAAATTCACTTTTTTAAAGTAAAATTTGCGCGAATCCTGAGGAATTTACGACAAACGAGAAAAAGTCAATGAAATTTATAAAAAATTAAGCTGAATTTAAAAGCAATCAAGTGAATTTAAAATAGTAGAAAAATATGCACAAATTCATTTAATTGAGTAGGTGTGAAATGAGTTTTTAAGAATTAAAGAGAATTTAAGAGCATTTGATGAAATGCAAGTCAAGGTAGGTTTTAAAGTCTTCAAGATGAATTCAACAAAACTTTGAGAAATCCATTGAGTTGAGTGGAATTGTGTAAATTTATAACAATGAAAAAGAATTCAGGATAAATTAATAAGAATTCAGGACGAATTCCAAATGATTTGAAATCGCTCACTTAATGTGAATAAATTATTTGACTGAAAATATTGAAAATATTATAATATCCTGCAAAATTCTATGAGATTTGATGGTATTTCCAGAAATCCTGCAAAATGTATTAAAATACTTTGGGGACGTTTAAAGTCACTTAAATCATTGAAATCCTCGAAAACCTTAAAAAAATCAATTGATCCTCAGGATCAAGTAAATAAAAACTTTTTCTTAAAATCCTGGAAAATGTATTAAAATTCAAAAAAGTTTTAATCCTAAAATACTTCAAATGTTTTGAAATCCCTTCAAATTAATGAAATTAATAAAAAAAATTCTTGTAATCGTTTAAAATTCCCTAAAATGTTTCAAGTTAAAAGCTCTTGAAGATGCCTTACAAGTTTTAAAAATGCCATAAAATCTCTTAAAAATCCCTTCAAATTATTGAAATCTATTAAAAATTTCTCGGAATATTTAAAAATATCCTGAGATATTTCAACAGAATTCAAGCCAATTCAGAAATAGATATATACCTGAACTGAGTTAATTTATTGAAATAAAAGTGAAATTATTTACAGTTACATTATGGACTGCACATAGATTAACATGCAAATGTAAATTATTATTCGCTACTTACTGAATTATAAACAATTACTATACCTTTAAGCCTAATCTCTTTTTTGAGCAAGACGTTAATTTTGTTTTAATTTCCGAATTATAATCATATTATTTTTGTCAGTTAAAAAATCAATTCATGCAAATTTAAAAATTTGAAATTAGCCATAGCTATTAACGTAATCAGTATTTTTTTCAGAATCCCGCTAATTTTCTAGGTTTTTCTAGGTCTTGCAGCAACCCTGAAGTTATAAAAAGTGACCAAAAAGTGAGGTAACATTTTAAAATACTATAATTTTCTAGAATATACGTTTTTTCATTGGCCTCGTCAGAAAGAAGGTTAAATCAACACAAGCCTTGTGTCCATAGAGTTCGCATAGAGCTATTATTTTTTTAAACTGTTTTTCGATTCCGCGGAAACGCTGCAAACACCAAAAGGTCAACAAAAATGTGAAAATGGAATTTCGAAAGAAATGTTAAAAAATTCATTATTTGCTTCGTATAAACCTCAACTTTTGAACTGAGGTAAAAAAAAATTGAGTTTAGCAGAACTGCAAATGGGAAATTTTATATTTTAAACTTTTGACGACATTTAAGTAAATGCAATTTTCTACTTTTAACCCTTTTCAACATTTCTAATGTTAGATTTGCAAGAGAACAGCACGACAGCGCTTCCGCAGAATAGAACGTGTTTTAAAAAAAGAAAATGATATAGAACTCAATAGAGACAAAACTTATTCTTTCTGCCGAGGCTTCCTATTATTGATTTTCGAAAGTTTTTAATAGGCACTAACTAGTATTACAGAATTTCGCATGACACTAGCCTCGAACGAGCTGAAATAAGTTAGTCTTACGGAAATTTCCGTGACCTTAGATAGTTCGTTTTAAAGTTTTTCAATTGCACCCTCGTTTAATTTCCAATTTATTGTTCAATTTTAAACCTTAAATTAAAAACTCAAATAATTCAACTTTTTTAAAACTTGCTCAATTAAAAACTTCTCCAATATTACACATACTACTGGAGGATTTATTTCACATTTTTAAGGGTGGTACACCGAAAGGGCATAAACACCGTTTTGATAAAAATGAGTGGGTTCAAAAAATAAAATAAAATCCAATACACATTTGTGGCAAAAGGATTTTTTTATCATGCAATTTTTCAGTTTTATTTTTTATCATGCTATTTTCCACATATTTATCTACAATGAGCACACTGAAAGGGCACTAGTGCCTCGAGGACAAACAAATTTCCCCACTATTTTCTCTGAAATGACTAGCTTTTTTCAATTAAAATTTTCACGCCTCAATTCAGAACTGCAGTACCCTGGGAACGTATTTTAATTTTCCTTCTACATTGAAAAGTGAATTTTTAATCACCGGCCAAAGTCGAAAAAAGTGCGCATGAAGCGAAGAAAAATTTTCCCCTTCATTTTCTTTCTTTCTGAATTTATGAATTGGATTTTGCAACTGAGATCTCTCTTTAATTTTAATTTTTTTTTGTATTTCTTTCAGTATAAGCAGGTTAATACTTCTCTAGAATGTGCCAATTAAGAAATTACTTTTAATTTTTACTCTTCATTGATTAAATTTCAGATGAGAAATTTAATTTTCAACGATTACCTTTTTTAAAATTGTGCTATTTTCAACGTTTTACTTTGAAATTGTCAAGTCAATTTTATTTCAGAGAAAGAATATGCAAATTTTGAAACGATAGTAAATTTGTTATTCCCAGAGAGGAAATTCTCGAACAGAATTTATTTTCACATTAAGTTTGAGAATAAATTTGAAAAAGTATTACCTTTTCGAAAAGCAAGAAATAGTTTTAAAAAATTTTAGTCGCAAGAGGCCGTAATTCTCTCAAAGAGGTCGATATTCTCAATTCAGATTAAATTAAAAGATGATATAGAATTATAACTTTAGATTAATAATTGTATCTTTGCGATAATTCTTCTGAAAGGGTCAAAAAAATTCTGTTTTACAAGAGAAGAGGAAAATTAATTCTTCAAGAAATATGAATATGAAATATTGAAGAATATTCGCTCTCTTTGTAAGATTTTAGACTTGAAAATATATATATATATGCATTTAAATATTTCAATTTCTCTGAAAAGTGGTTTATGAGAATCATAAATTATGCTCATAGATCTTTTGTAAAGTGACATCCACGATGTAAATGTGAAAAATCGATTTTGTGTATGGTTAATGCAGGTTGTATACAGCTATTTTAGTTTAGCAGGAAAATGAAAGTGACCCAGAAATCAACAATAAAATTGTACTTACGTGGTCGATATTGATCTCTCCCTTGTACATAAACTCCACCAATACTTTGATATCGGAAAATTTTACGTCACGCATAATGACTATTGGATCCTTTTCTTCGTATTGTGATAGGATTGTGTCGAAGTATGTACTGCACGCCGACAAGACAACCTGAAAAAAATAAACAAATTTAGAAAACTGGGCTTTAAAAATAAGAGAATTTCATCATCATGAGATACCAAGTGAGATTTAAAATGACTGGATAGGATTTTTTACGATTAAGTTGCGGAAAATTAAATTAATAAATTAAAAATAGGAATTGGAATTCCAGGTCGTTTCAGGATAATTATTTAAATTGAAAGGATCGAATACACACAGCTCGTGAAAGTAAGTTATCAAGATAGCTCTCGAGCATAGTTACGTGTTTTGAACATTATTTTAAAAGCGCTAAGCAATCCGATGGTAAAATTGTTTTTCTGCGAGCGAGTAGCAAAGTATCGATAAGTTGTATTACAGAGAGTATTGTTATTGTATTAACGCTGAGGAAATTTATTACTGCCATATTCTGGGAGTCGTTTGATTGATGTGGAAAATTAATAATGATGCGTTCTGCTTGGCGGTGCATCTCGCTCCTTTCGGCGAGAACACTTCACATTTAAATTCATTTTCTAGTTTTTAATCGGGTTTTTAATTGTTTCTCGTTTATAATTGATATTTCAAAAAGTTAATATCTATTTATAATATTGTTTTAAAACGAATGGCAAGGTCAAATATCTTACAATTATTTTTGTGACTTCACTGATCAATTTTTAATTTTCCCTGATCATTGATACACAAAAACCAGCATTTTAATATTATAACATGCTTAACATAGAATCTTTTATTAACAGAATAAACAATACAATTGCAAATTTAAATTTTAAAAATTCAATTTTATTTACTTATTTCAACCAAAAAATATGGCTTTTCTACCATAAAGGGTCAATGTTAAAAAAAAACCAATTAAATTTTTAATAAAAATATAACTGTAACAAAATATTTGAATTTTTAACCCAATTGCTGAATTTACAAAATACAAAGATAAAATTTCAATCAAATGATCGAAATCGCATTTTTAACCAAATAGTTCAATTTTCAAGCTAAATAGACGAATTTTTGATAAATTAGTTCACTTTTCAACGGAATTTTTTGTTTTTTTTTGTAAATTGGAGACAAAAGAGGAATTATATGTAAAACAATTTCATTTAGAAACCAAAAAGAGGAAATTAGAAATGGAGATTAGATTTCTACCAAAAAATAAGAATTTTCTACTAAAACAGATCAATTTTTAACCGAAAATGGACAGGTTACATTGTGAATCAATGTTCAGCCAAAGAGATAAATCTTCAACCAAAACAATACATTTTTAACAAAGTAGTGCAACTTTTACTCAAATAGTTGAATTTTAAATTGAAATAGATAACTTTTCAAGAAAATAGTTAAACTTTCAATCAAAGAAATAAAATATCAACCAACATAAAATTAGGAATTTTTAACACGAATTGTTAACTTTTTGATTAAAAAAAATTTATACAAAAAAAAAAGAAATGACCGAAAAAGACTATAAAAGAATAAATTCCTACAAAAACAGATGAATTCTAAAATTGAATTCTCAGATGATACAATTTGTAACTAAAAACATAATCGTCAAAATGCAAATAAACTACTAACAAGAAAATTATATCAGAGTGACCCCGCAAAATTTCATGTTCCACATTCCCTTATTTCCTTTATAAACGGAATAAAAAAATGTTAATGTTAAAAAATGTTCCTGACAGGATTTTTTTCAAAATCCTAGACTTTTTCCCTGATTGTCGTGTTTTCGCTAACCTGCGGTAACCCTGCTCAAATTTTTCAGGAAAAAAAACACTCTCCCGATGAAATCATGTACTTGAGAATGTTGGATTACCCATATCTGGTAAGGATGCAAAAATATAAATGAGGCGAAATATGTCTATCGCGACCCCGCCCAGGTTCTCAAGGCAGTCAATAGCCTGAATATTTAATGTCAGAAGTTTCGTATTGATTTTCTCGATTTTTACGTCTCCGCAAATAAGACCGTAAAGGCCGAAGGCGCGTTACTTTTCAGAGCGGCAATATAACGCTTTATTATAGCCGGCGCTTTTATGGGGGAAATACTGCGATAAAAAAATAAATTATACTCGCCGCGTTTTTCATATCGGGTTCATTACGAACCCTGAATTCTTACGCATTCTTTTTTCTTTAATGTCTCTCGGCATTAAACTTTTTATTATGTACGACCAAGACTCTCGTTCGCCGCAGCAAAGAGCACAAGGCGTAACGAGATCCAGCGGAAATTGCTGATTCGTATTATTCTACCGAATGGACTTGTTTTGAAACCCCAGTCTATTGTCTCTTTGCTTATGTTTTGTAGATGTCTCGGTCAAACCTGACGAAATCGATATTTCATTTTCCCATTTTGCCGCGTCTTCCTCAATTTATCTATCCTTTAATGCAAAATCAATTCCTTGCGATGACTTTAACAACCTTAGCCCTTTCTGACTTGAACGCGATGCCTGAAAATTATTATCGATTTGTTCATATAATCAGTTTAAATCTGTTAACTATATGAATCCGAACACCAAGGTTGGGATCGACTAGAAAGCATCACATTTTTAAAGATACTAGAAAAAGCAGTACCAGACACATCGGTACCTCCATGCTATACTCTCCAATCCTGGGTTAGAAGTCTAAACTCTCCAATCTGGGGTTAGCAGTCTAAACTCTTCAATCCAGGGTTAGCAGTCTAAACTCTTCAATCCAGGGTTAACAGTCGAAACACTCCAATCTGGGGTTAGCAGTCTGTACTTTAAAATCTTGGGTTAGCAGTTTAAACACTCCAATCTGAAGTTAGCAGCCTGTACTCTCCAATCTGGGGTTAGCAGCCTAAACACTCCTATCTGGGGTTAGCATAATGTACTCTTCAATCTGGGGTTAGAAGTCTAAACTCTCCAATCTGGGGTTAGCAGTCTAAACTCTCAAATCTAGGGTTAGCACTGGGGCTAATAGTCTAAACACTCGAATCTGGGGTTACAAGTATGTACTCTACAAACTAAGGTTAGCAGTATACATACTCTAATCTAGGGTTAGCAGACTCAACTCTCCAATCTGGGATTAGCGGTCTAAACTCTGAAATCTGGCGTTAGCAGTCTAAACTCTTCAATCTAGGGCTAGCGTTATTAACTCACAAATCTGGCGTTAGCAGTCTAAACTCTCCAATCTAGGGTTAGCGGTCTAAACTCTCCAATCTGGGGTTAGAAATATAAACTCTCCAATCTGGGGGTAGCAGTATAAACTCCTTAATCTCGTTTCGTGCTTGTCCTTAGCGCCACGTGCTTTAAATCCCTAAGATTTCAAGTCAAAATATATTTTAAAAATAGTAGAATTTTGAACTAAAAGAGACGGATTTTCTATCAAAAGACGAATTTGGAACAGAAGAATTGAGTTCACAAGTTGAAAAGTCGAATAATTTAGAAAATAGTCTCCAGGTAAACCCGAAAAGAAAAATTTTCAATCAAATAGTTTAATTGAAGAAAAAATTACTAATTTTCAACCAAACAGGTACACTTACAACTAAATAATTGAGAACTTTCCAGGAAAAGAGACGCTTTTTATCAAAGTAAATGAAATTTTAGTCAAATAGTTGAATTTTCAACCATATTGTCGAAATTTTAAACGAAAAAAATTCAACCTCCACCAACTAGTTAAATTTTCAAGACAAAAATACGAGTTTTTTTTAAGGCAGTTGAATTATCAACCCGAAAAGTTGAATTTTCAACAAAAAATATTATTTATAACGAAGAAAATAAATTATTCTCAGTCAAGTAGTTAAATTTTGTAAACCAAAAAGATGAATGTTTCAAAAGAGAGTAGAATTTCCAACCAAAAAATTAAATTAAAAGCAAATTCAAGTAAAACCAGTCGACACCAATCGGGAATTTATTGATCGTGACGGTTTACACTGATAACGTCCGATATCAAAACCAGGTCGGTGCTAAAAGATTTGCGACAATTTTTCTTAAGGGCATTCCTAATCTTGAAATTTGAAGTAATCAATAATGAACCTCAAATTAAAACAGTCGAAGTGAAGTTGTTCTAAATTCGATACGAAAATATCCTTCAATTTAAAAAATAAAACTGACAAACTGCCAGATTTGAAATTAAATGCCGTCAAATTGTGAGAATTACAGAAAGAAATATTAAAAGTTTTAATTTGAAACACTTTAAATTATTGAACAATTAAAAAATAGGACTTGAAAAACTAACATTTTTCAATTCAAGGTTTAAGAACTAAATCATTTTAAACTTTAAAATTTAACAATTTTAAATTAGAATCGCAGAGGTTTTAAAGATAAGAAAAATATCAATTTCATGTACCCAATATCAAGAAACATTTAAAGTGATTAGACATACTTTTTAAGATAAGAATTTATCAGAGTTCCGGTCAAAAATGAAACCACGAAGTCATTTTTACTACTTACAATTGAAGAATTTTAAAACAAAGTCCCAAAATGTAACTACATATTAAAAAAAAATAGTTTTAATTTCATGATTTCATATAAAAATTCGAAGTCACACGATTTTAAACTTCGGTTAAAACTGAACACTTTTTACATCAGAATCGCGAAAATAAACGTTAAATCAAACCGTTTTTACACTGGGGCGAATTGATTTCAAATCGGACAAGATATGCATGCTCGTCATAGAATCGTTTCCCGGCGAAATATATTGATTTTTAAATGATTTTACTCGACACGTATTTCATCTATTTGAAGGTACTTTTTTTACGAAGTTATGAGTATTTGAATTTTTAAAGCTGTGAATGCAATGGGTCAAAAAGTTACTGAAAAATGTTTTAAAACTTTTAAAGTGTTATCCTGCGTATTTCGAAAGAGAACGAAAATATCTATGACAATCGAAAATAATCTATTGGGGCTTTCAAATCAAAAGAGTTCATTTTTTGATATCTTTAGTTAGAAATCGTACAATTTGAGTCAATTACTATTCAGCTTTGAACATTTTAAATATGATTTCATACTTGAAAATGTTATAAATTATAAGTTTCGAACTAAAAAAAAGGGAAAATGTGATAACCGAGCTAACGACATTTGAAAGGACTAGAAAAGTTTTTCAATTACTAATTAATTTAATATTTTGTTTTCTGTTTACACGGATTTAATCATTATGTTTAATTTAGAAAGCTTTGACAAATTATATTACAAAATATTCTTAAATACATTAGCACCAGGGATTAATTAAATAATTGAATAATACGAAAAACATTAATTATTTCTAGGATTTTATCTCTTTGGTTCATGATTTTAAATAATAATTCAGACAAATTTTTATTTTATCTTCTTATGTTTAAAATTCAGTGAATATTTAGGTAAAATGAATGAGGCTATTAAACAATTCAATTTAAACGGCTTCAAATTATTAACCAAATTGTTCAATTTTGAACTAAAAAAGGTCAGTTTCCAACCAAAAATGGAAGTTACATTTTTAAAATAAAAAAATTAATTTTTCACCAAAAACAAATCGATTTTTTGTAGCAAAAAGATGAGTTTTTAACAAATTAGTTTGAATATAAATAGAACAATTTTATTTTAACCAAAAAGATGAATTTCCAAACAAGAAGATTAATTTTCGATCCAAATATACGATTTTTTATCAAAAAACGTGAATGCTCAAAAAATAATGGACTCTTTAATTAAAAAAGGGAAATTTTCAAAAATGAAGAATTATTGTTATTCAATTTCATATTAACTGAATATATTTCAAATCAGGCAGGTTTAACACTTGACTTCGCAGAATATTTATAATTAAATATTAAACAAACTTCTGCTAATTTAAGGTCGGGATGATTTGTTTCCCAAAAAATGTATTTTTTTAATTTTTCTCATAAACGATGCAAGATTTTGCAGAAGAAAAAGAGGTATTGCTCAGAACTTTTTTTGGCGTGCAAACTTTTAGCTTGACATTTTTTCGTATCTGTCACTGTCTGCGAGAAAAAGAGACATTTCTTTTTGCCAATCGGAAAAATTCGCATCCCCTAATTTTATCTAAGAAAAACAACAGTTTCGTACTTCAAAGATTCGCAACATCATGTGTGAAACCTGCCTGATTTGAAGTATTGTTTAAGGTTTCTCGCTCAATCGCCGAAGTTGAGCAGCGCTTTGCCCGGTTGTACTCGGGTGGGATCCGGTCATAATATTTAAAAAAATATAATATAAAAATTTCCTAACCATTGTAGATTTTCCGGGCTTTTGAGGCAAGGTATATACCCTGCTTAAAAAAATTTACAATTAAGATCCCAACAATGGGAAGATGATACATTCGCATTAGAATCGTAAATTTGTGTACGCAGAAAAAAAGAATTGAAAACTTGCTCAAGGGAATTACGGGGTGTATCAGGTGGGTTAGCTTAGGTTGGAGATGAAAAAGGAAAATGGAAAAATATGTAAATTAACAAAGCAAACAGAGAAGAGCAAAATGCATAAAATATAAAGTACAATGCAATATAAATAAATGAGAGTTAAAATATAGTTTCTATCGCTTCCGGGTATCGATCACCAATCGAGTTTTTCAGAATTAAACTCAGGTATCCACGAGAAAAAAAAGGACAAATTTTGAGAGATTTTGCACTTTCCATATCTTTATCAATACTGTGTATCTTAATCGAAGAAACAAAATGTAACAAAATGAAGTAGATAAAGGAACCAGTTTAGAGTTTTACTTTGTCGGATAAAATAAAGAAGCAGAAAAAATAAAATAATTCTGAGCAAGAGAGGTCTCCACGATCTGCTTGTTACAATTCACTTGTAACATTTTGAGCAGAATTCTTGTAACAAAAATGTAAAAAATGTGAGAATGGGAACTGAATAGTGAATACCGGTCGTTTTTCCCTTTGATAATGCCGTAACGGTAGGCCATGACTGTGCGTTAAAAAAATTCTGAGAAAGCGGCGGAGCGTGAAGGCCAAGATGATAAAAAAAGGAACGTAAAAATTTTCGAATTTCTAACCGTGCTTTGGGCTTCGCCAGCAGATAGGTTGATGAGAAAAAAAAGAGAGAAAAGGAAAAAGAGAGAGATAGACTGAGAAAAAAAAGTAAAAAAAGAAGAAGGGACCGAGGAGATAGAGGGGAAACAGGAACTGGAAAGGGGGAGAGGGACCGGTGTGCCATTGTATATTCTATAAAACTTTCGTATGTGTGTGTTCTGGGTGTTTTAGCGTCGACTGTGACTCATTGTCAGTACGAAACAGAAACCACGGGTTCGAATTCGTGCCCTCGCAAATAGAAAGTAGGGACGCCGGAAAAAATTGGTACACATGCTTAATTCTCGCTCGAAAATATCGATCGTGCTTTCTTTCGTGCTTATACCGTTGCGTTCGAAATGAATTTTTTAATTCGGCCACCGTTACCCCTCGAGCTCTTCAATTTAAAATTATTTCCATAAGAGGGTTTGAATTTGAAACTATTCAATTTAGAATGTGTCAAATTTAAATTAATTGTAAGTTTTGAATATGTATATCTAAATGTATTTGCTTTTTTTTAAATTTACAATTACAGGGATCAAAGCGGTTCATCAGTTCAATTTTAGGTAAAAAATGGTGAATTTTTCGGAGAGGGATTAAAAGGGGATTTCATTTTTAATTTTTAATTTTTTATGTCATATGGGCTTTAAATAATCTGATGAATACTTCAGCACTTTATATTAATTTATATACATCAGAAAAAGGTGCAAACAGATTAAATATTGAAAATTAGGCAAACAGTAGAATTGAAATATGTCATTGTTTGACTTGGAAAAAATGTATTTTTATCAGTTTTTTCTAATTTTTCCACTTAAATGCGAAATAAATTGATAGAACCCAATCTGAAAATCCAATTATTTTTGGATGAAAAATTTTCAGTTGAAAAAAAAACAAAAAACAATTTAGTTGCATTTTTCTGGACTAAAAAATTTCTTTTGCTCGATTTTTTTCTTCTTTGACTAAAAAAACTTTTTTGTTTACAGAATCAACAATGTTGTTAAAAATTCATTATTTTTTCGATGAATTCAACTATTTTTGATAAAAATAAAAAAAATTCGGTTGAAACATTAATTATTATATTTTTCGAGGAAAATTCATCTTTCAGGTTTAAAACTGTAATTATTTTGTCGGAAAATCAACAACTTTGTTACAAACGATTACTTTTTGGTTGAAATGCATCTGTTTTGTAGAAGGTTCGTCTTTTGGCATGAAAAGTCGTACGTCGTTAAACATGTTTGAAAAATACTTGAAAACACTGATGTGCATAATGCGCAATTGCGTATACATTTTTACACCGCGCGTATCGATACAAGCCCGGAGTAGCCAATGAATGTCGCCTGATAAAAATCATCCGATGACTCCCATAGAGCTGGAGGAGGGACTCTAACCTTGAAATTCGCAAATGATTACGTCTCGCGGCCCTTGAAATACACAAGAGTTTACTGTATTTTGTTGAAAATTCGTCCTGCAGGGTTAAAAATTAAACTATTTCGTACTTATTTCAAAATAAAAATTTTTCTTGACAATTCTTATTATGGGGTTGAGAATTCAACTTTTTTTTTGAAATTTCGTTTTTTTAGCTTGAAAGTTTAACAATCTGGTTAAAACATCAACTGTTTTATTAATACGTATTTTGTTAAAGTGAAAATTCAACTGTTTGTTTGAAAATTCGATCTTACGGGTTAAAAATTTAACTATTTTGGTATAAAATTAACTTTGTTTAAAAGTTGTCTTTTAGGTTTAAAAAACCATTTCTTTGGTAGAATTTTGATCTATTTTGGTTAAAAATGCAACAACTTGATTAAAAATTATTTTTTTTTAGTTGAAAATTCGTCTTTTTTTAAGATTCACAATTTTAATTAAAGGTTTGTATTTTTTGATAGAAAATTCATTTTTCTAGTTGAAAACTAATTATTTTGGTTAAAAATTCAAATAATTGGTTTAATGTTAAACTCTTTTGTTGGCAATTCATTTTGTTGGTTGATCATTCATCATTTTAATTTAAAATTAAACTATTTAAGGTTCAACTATTTAGTTAAAGATTACATTTTTTGTTGAGAATTCATCTTTTTGGGCTGAGAATTCAACTTGAAACGTTTAAAATTGAATTTAATATAGTATAAGCATTAACTTTACATTAAAAACTTTATTCCCCTGTTTTCGTGAAAAATATCCTTCTTTCCCCTACAATAAATATAGGTTTTTGATTTAAAACTACATAACCGATTTATCATTCGGGTTTAGTTTCTTGATTTAATTGTTGGCGATTTCTTCGCTGTCGACAATTTCCTCCAAAGCTTACTAAATTAGTAAATAAATAATTTAGAAAATATTTGAAATTTGTATCATCAAAAAGAGAATTTCCCTCCGAGTATCTTATTTTCTGATGTCTTGAATTGTGGTGCATAATTCCGAAAAAAATCAATCGAAACTTTAGAAAAAAAATTGGGAAGATGAAAAATTGGGTTGAAATTCTCGATTTTAGGGCATTTTTCAAATTTAACGAAAATTTGGGGAAACGGTAAAAAAGAAGACGGACGGTGCCCCTTGGATTTAATATGAAATGATTTAAATTCAAGACTATTTGGATAAAAAGGAATTTTTTAATTCCGCGGAATGTTAACCGTCTACTCGTCTCGGCGATAAAGTCATGCTGTTTCTTGCCCCTTGACAATCGCTCCTTTTTAACTTCCCGAGCTTGTTTATCGCTCTTTTAGACCGTACGAATTATATTTCAAGGTGAATACGTTTAGACGAATTGTTTTTTTTTATTTTCTTTTTATCACATGCCCTTCAAAGAACTAAAAATATAATGGATCCTTTCAAAACTTTTTTATCAACCTCCGTCAATAGATTTTCAGATTTTTTATAATCCGGATTTGATTTCATTGAAATTTCATCCAGTAGTCGAAACCCCGAATGAATTATTTTTTTTATGAAATTACTCTAGTCTATAATTTTTCGAGATGGAAAATCGGTGCAGCTTTTTTTTATTTTTAAATTTTACTCGAAAATTTATTGGACCGTTGGACAGCCCCATTTCGACACTGGCCTCTCGGATAACGGTCGTATGGAATATTTTTTACACGCTAGACTGAATATAATGATGGCGAACTGTAGAGCATTTTAGTTATTTTGAAAGCGTTTTGGTTTCAGCGTTATTATTGAATTACCGGGAGATAATTAAAGTTGTTTTATCAGTTGAAGAAAATTTAAATTCCTTCAATATCTACCATCTTAAGAAACCACTTGGATATTATTTTAATCATACTTGTGTACTTCAGTTTTGGTGTTATCATACCAGAACTTTCTTCCACAATTACTAATAATAATCTGCATTTGTTATATTCTTTCAAAACAGCTCAATTTAATAATATTCATCGTTTTCCCTAAAACGAAATTTTTAAAAATATTTTGAAACATATGTGAATAAGATGGAGTAATCTGCGAAATAGACTTTCTGACAGAGAATGGACTTTATGAGATCATCGTTACCAATGAGGAAAATCCGGTTTACTTTTCAACTCTCCGTAAGGTCTCGTCAATTTTTTGGTTTTGTTGAAACAGGAATTTTTATGTTATTAGAACAGATATGAAAATATACTTACAAATAGAATAAAAATTTGCCTACTTTATATTTAATTAACAGAGATAATTTTGAAAGAAATTGGAAATTCCGGCTGATTTCATATCATACAGGTGTACGAGTTATCACAAGAAAACGAAAAAATTCTTGAAAATTATCTATTGAGCAAACTAATCACAGAACAGACGATGACTAGCTGTGATTAATGAAAAATTGTATCTATAAATAATTTCCTCTCTATTTTTCAAGGAGATAGCCTTTTTTCAATTCATACTTTGTTTTTAAAGAATTGTAATAAAGAATAAGTAAAAACTACTGCAAAATAAAAGGTCATCATTTAACAGAATGTCTACTTAAATCCTGCAAAAAATTTCCTGACAATTCCAGGTTTTTTGCAGGTATCTCGAGTTTTTTCCATGCATAATTTTTCATAGTATATAGCCATTCTAATATTTCGTGTTTTTTTTTTAAACAAGTGACTCGAAATATGTATACAGTTTAGCGAGTTTATTGTAAGTAATGTTTTATCAGTGTCTATGAATTCAATTAATATGTTTAATTCAGAAAATTCTGACAACTATATTACTAGATATTCTTAAATATATTAGCATCATGAATATTTAACTGAAAGTTTCAGTATCATCTTTAAAAAAATAATTCTCATCAAAAGGAAGAAACAAATTTTGAACAAAATAGCTTCAACTGGCATAATTAAACTTTCTGTAAAAACATGATTCATTATTCAGCCAAAGAAAACACAAATCTTCAACAAAAAAGCTCATTTCTCAATCAGAGATGAATTTTTAATTAAAATAAGGAATCTTCACAAAAAAAATACTTTTTAATGAAGGATTTCAACTTTCAATCAATTAATTAAATTTTCATTCCAATAGAAAGGTCGCCTTGTGAACGAAAAATGCATTACTTGCCGTTTTGAATTTTCAACTAAGAAAGATTTTTGAAGCAAGAGATACAAAATTGCTGTTGAATTTTCAAGATAAAAGATGAATTTTCAGCTTGACACTTGAATTTTTAACTCAAAACTATAAATTTTCAACCAAAAATAGAATATGTGAATTTTAAGTAATCGAAATAATGCCAAACCAAAAAATAAGTGATTTTTTTAACAACGTAGTTAAATAAAGTGACATAAAGCTACTTTTACCAATGATGGAATAATTGTTCTTTAATTTTATATTCCAATTTAAATAAAAATTAAGCACTCTCTACAAAAAAAATCCCATAAATTTCCAGGTTTATGCAGGTATATAAAAATTTCCTGGCAATTCCAATTACCCGTACAGTACTTGGGATTTTAAAAAGGTGGCGTCGCTTCTTACAGAAAAGAATTATTTAACTATTTTTATACTTTGAACAAATGAAAATCAGTATTATGTTATCGGGTGCTAAAAGTTCAAAGTAAGATTAATAATACATTAGTCATTGGAAAAACAGAGTTGCATAGTCCAAACGATAATTTGTATTTTTTCTCGCTCCTGTACATTCGACCCATAAACTCGAAATGCATGTTTTCGAGAGATAAAAGAATCGCGCGCAAAATTTTTTTCCATGCTGACGTTGATTGATCATGATCAAATAAATCATTACACCTATTTACGCAACGTACTACAATTTACGTTACCAAATTTATTTAACTGTTTCTCATTCATGAAAAAAAATTTCGAACTCTCAAACAT
This sequence comes from Druon quercuslanigerum, assembly GCA_010014905.2. Classification (NCBI taxonomy): domain Eukaryota; kingdom Metazoa; phylum Arthropoda; class Insecta; order Hymenoptera; family Cynipidae; genus Druon; species Druon quercuslanigerum. Next base: position 2,033,727 of record JAAAKG020000001.1, on the reverse strand, counting down.
AAATCTTTTTTATTCGTTGTAACGGTGAAGTTATAGTGTAAACGATTGAAAAATTCGGTATCTTTTATTTTTTGAAGTGAAGATTGAATCTCTTACCATCAAATAGATTAATAAAAACTTCAAATAAAAATGCCACGGAAATAATTCCGGTTATTATTTTGTTGATTAAAATCTCATATTTTTACACGAATGAGTCACAAACAGATAAGACTGGGCATGAGAAAAGTGAAAAAAATAATTCTGAAAAATAAGTGTAATACTTAAAAATACTTCGAAAGGCGTCAGATAAAAGTAGTTATACATACTTTCCTGTTTAGGCTTTTGAAGCGCACTGGAAGTTTCCAGGATTTTTTTTTTCTTGCCAAAGGTTATTCGAAGAAAAGAGAAATATGCAAAAGAATAATCAAATGCAAAAGCTAATGGCGATACATTAAAAAGCAGAATTAAAAATTTTAAACAAGGAGAATCCCTGAGTGGTAAACACCTGGATACAGGTGCCATTGAGCGGAGAAACAGCTGTCAGCTTGTTCCCTTTTTACCCTTCCCTTCCCAAATTAGAACTCCTTTCTAAAAAAGTTTCTCCCTCAGAATTTTGTAACTGCAGACCTAACAGACCCTATTTCAAAAAAGTAATTACATAAAATAACATGAATTAAAAATATACATAGTATTTTAATAGCTATGTTCTTAACAAAATTAAAATTATCTGCATTCTCGTCAATTTGAGTATGTACTTTGTACTTCTCCAAAATAAAAATAATATTTGTTTTTTTGAATTAAAACTTTAGTTTTTTAGTTATTATACCTACAAAATATATATATTTTTTAATTTAATCTGCAAATTCTAAATCTACCATTTTCTTAGAAAATAAAAGCCTTCACTTAAAAGTTTGAAAAAATGTAATGTTTTTCAAATAATCTGAGGCTATTATATGGCTTTAAAATTCGGAGAAGACCGTCTCTTAATTATGCAAACTGAAAGGACTCGAATGCTTTCAAATATTTCTTTTTCAAATTCCAAACTTATTTGGCATGATTTATTTTGAAATGAAAACAGTTTCTAATTTAGATTCTTCTTAAGCTTGCGTTACCTGAATTTGTAACATCTTTCATCAAAAAACTTCGAGTAGAAGTTTTTTCAAAGTTATAGTTCCTTTATCAATTTTTGAATAACTCGAAGAAATTTCTTACTCGAATCCTTTATCTGAAAAATGTGAAAATTAGATAGTTTAACTAGAAAATTTTAAAATAAAATATAATTGTTTACATCAAAAAAAAGAATGTCTGCATGTTGTGTCTTCTTAAACATGAATTGAGTTTCAACAAATATGTCTTTCGAGTTTGAATATTTTGGTTATTGTAAAAGTAGAAAGCACTGTGCCTAAATTTCTTCTATTACACTCATGACCTGAAGAAAAAGTTATATTGGGATAGTAAATTCTGAATTCTGTATGGTTTTACGAAAGAGAATCAAATTCTGCGCCTAATAAGTCCAATTTGAGCGAAAAATGTCAAGATTATAAAAAATTATTTGTTAAATTGAGATATTTATTGAATTTGGTCCCTATATTCTCCCCTACGGTCAAATTTGGTGTGAAGTTCGCGATTTTCTTGCACTAAGTTCGGCTGTAGACATTTTGCCTTCAACGTGGTTTATCACGCGCAGAATTTAATTAACTTTCGTGCTATTATGAGGATACAATTTTAGTTAAAATTATAAATAAATCGAAAATGTACCATATTTTTATATTTTTTAAGTTGTTGCTGATTTCAAAATTTCAAAAGATCCCGAACTATATTCACGGATTTTAGACGATTTCGGAATATTTCAAAATATTTAACTGAATTTTAAAGGATCTCTAAATAATATGAAGTATTTGAAGAGATTTCGAGAAATGTGTATGCCTATTAAAATATTTAAAGTGGTTTCAAGACATTAATTTTAATTAATTTTAATGGGATTTCTTGGAATTGTGTATATTTTGAAAACTTTTATGGAAATTCAAGGATTTTAGTCGCTTTTTAGAGAGTTGAAGAGATTTTTACGAATTTTAAATGATTTCAAGGGATTTTTATGAAATCTTGAAGATTTCAAGCGATTTTACCCTTTTTTTTAAACACAGGTTATCAAAAAATGTTAAAAAATGACAAAATGACGACGGTTTTTCTGAAACTATCTCGTGTTGTTTTTGATATTTTTTGTGGAAATATCACATTTATTTATTTTTTTCAATCATATAGTTTTATGCCATAAAAAATAAAGAAGAATATAAATTAGTAGTCTCAAAAACTTTTTCATTTTTTTTCTTTTACATCGATATTTTTTAAATAATCCATACTATCCGTTTTTTCTAACTTACTTCATTTTTCATCCACCGACACATTGTTGAAACTGTTTAATTAGGTTTATTGTTAAATGTATTCATCCTAAAGATAGATACAACTTTTCATCAATTTGACCAAAAAAATCGTAGGCAACTAAAAAAAAATTAAATTTTTGAAAAATATGTTTTAAGTTAGCCTGTCCTATATTTGACTAATTTCAAGTTTAGGGTAGGTTTTATTCATTGGTACATATTTACCTATAAATGAGCTGCATTCATTGTTAATTGTTAATTATTAATCTAATCTATTTTTTTGGAGAATATTTTTTGCTGATTTTCTATTTGATGTCATTTGTTACGTAAGAAGATTAATTAGTTGGAAATTGTGTTTCATATAATATTAGGAAAAAAATTATATCTAAAAACATCACGTGAAATGCGATGTTACTGTTCGTGTTTTTTTAACTGACCCCCTTCCTCGATTTTTAAGGTCACGTGATTTATGGATCGTCCCTTTCGGGATCGATACCAACAAAATAGAGTGAGTAGAAATCGGATTTTGAGACATGAGCTGACTTTTTTGGTTGCAGGGATGGTTTTGCGGGAAGCTTTGACAAAAATCTCTACATTTGAAGGCAGACAGCATCACTCGTGACATGATGGACATTGGCGAGAGCAATAAACCATCAATATTTGAACTTAACAAGTTGGAGGCAGAAGCGAAAATTCAGTGTTTGAACGAGGCATTCTAAATTTAGGAGGAAGTATTGATTTTACAATTTGGACCCCTCCCAAAGTAAAAAATAAACCAAGCCAAATGTACTCTACTTTGATAGAGTGCCTCTCCTCTGCGCGGCTCGTTTCGACGCATAGGCTACAGAAAGAGGGAGAGAGAGAGATATATAGACTCAGAGAGAAGGTAGAAGGATAAAAACTGGAGTTTGATGTAAAAGAGGAAGAGAGAGGTGAAATGCCGGAGTTCCTTCGTGGTAAGAAACAAAGAACAGAAAATTGATCGTTTGTCAAGTTTTATGTTCCCGGTTCAGAGCCGCGTGGTGGGAGGGCCAACGACCAACACAATAAGATAAACTGCAAAAATTCTACTCGACGAGAAGAAACCGCGAAAAAGTTGAGAGGAAGGGAGAAAGACGCACATTTCGTGAAAGGTAGAGGAAGCGGTTCTGGACCGATAAGATCGAACTGGATTTTAATTTACCCTGAACTGCTTTAATAAGAAAATCGGGAATAACAATTATTAGGCGGCTTTGAAAGAGAAATTAAAATTAAGGTTTCAGTATGAACAGACGAAAGTATTAACGTTTTGAAAACGATCTTTTCAGACAACTGAATTTTGAGTCGGTAGGTTTACGAATTGAAATAGTTTTTTTTTGCGATTGCAAACTTGGACAGTTTCCAATTCGGAAGTGTTCAAATTTAAATGTGTCTTCCTGAACAGATTCAAAATTTGTCTACTTTAAAGAAATTAAAGAAATTTAAACATTATTATTGATTAAAACAGGGAAAATAGGAAAAATAGGGATGTTATAATTCTTCCAACATCAAAATAAGCTTTTGTTATTTTTTAAGTAGAGAGCTTTCAGAATGGGAGTCGAGTACTTTAATTTTAAAAATAGCGAACATTGTCAAATGTGAAAAGCTTCTCGTTGGGTAAATTAATGGTTTTCATTAGTTCTCGTTTCTGTTTAATTAACAGAATGCTACATGGAAGGTATTTTGATGCAAAATTCAAAATCCACCCACTTGCAGTTACTCCGACAAACAGGATCGAGTGGCTAAAACAGTTCGAGGACTGGAATTTTCTGAATACTTGAATCCATTCGATCTCGATTTATCAGTGATTTCATGTGTCTAAAAATTAATTTTCCCAAAAAACTCATACAGTAACCTCCCGATAAAAATAATTTTTTAGGAGTTCCAACCCGTTTTCAAAGAACTAATTTGTGCCAACTGTTTGATTTGTTTAGAAGAATGTAGAAGCGTTGTTGAGCATGTAAGTCATTTTCTAGAAGTCGAACCACAGAGTTGCAACAAACGATTTTTTTTCTATTTGGTTTCAAAATTATATTAAAATATCAAGTAAACACACACAGGCCTCGAATCCAATTCTTTAAATATTAATTCGAGGATGTGCCTGAAGTTCCTAACGCTCATATAAACGAACTTAGAAAACAAATGACTGAATTATTTTTTTCTTAATTCATTTATGACGATTATTAATTGGCGAGTATCAAAATTCTGACTTCTTATTTTTAAAATTTGAGCTGTACATGTAATAGGGGTAATTTTAGGGGTGCTTCCGAAATGTTTTACCCAGGCATACAAAAAATAACATCGTCATACAAAAAGAAGACTTTTTACGTTCTTTAATTGACAAATTTCACAGAATATCATATTTTATTCTTCGAAATGATTTAAGCAAAAAAATATGCTGTTGATTTCCTTAGTTTAAACAGTCGCAACTTCAGGTGCATAAATCGAGGGGAAACCCCCAGACGTCCCTTGACGTTTTATTTCATTCGCTAAAATCCCATAAAATCTATCTAATAAAGCTCATTAAAATCCCTTAAAAAATATTAAAACCCCTTGAATTTGGTTTAATCCTCTGACATCCGTAAAAAACTCTAGAATTTTTTGTAAACCCCTTGAAATCTATAGAAAATTTATAATTTTATGGAAGGTTTTCATTTATTTTCAAATCTTATGAATCCCTTGCAAGTTTGTAAATACCGCAGAATTTCTTGAAATCTTCTGAAATCTTACGAATTAATCTCTTGAAATTTTTTATAACACTATGAAATTTTTTTAAATCTCATAAAATTTTTCGGAATCTGTTTAAATATTCTAAAACCTTTCATACCCTATTAAATTCTTTCAAATCCGTGAAACTGATTAAAATCAGTTAAAACCCCTTGAAATCTTCCAAACTTATTGATTGAATTTTCAATTTTCGTGGTGGCAGATATGTTATATTACAAACAGTCTAGCGAATGAGTTTCAAAATATGTTTAAAGGCAAAGTGAAAGGCAATAGTTGCATTCATGAGCAATTTAAGAAAATAGTTTTAAAAAATAATTAAAAATAACATTCTTTTTTCTTTTTATTCGTTCCCGATACAGTTACTTCAGGAAGAAAAGTTAGGAATGTACCCACAAACACTTTTTTTATCGCAAGCTGATAACAATCTGCTCTAATCTTCTATCTAGTATAAAGCAGAGAAGAACTACTTTTATATTCTCATAAGAGAAGGTATTAGATCTGTGTAAAATTTCACCCCCCCCCCCCCCCCCCCAAAATTTCCCTTCCACATTTTGAGACCCCCTGAATCCGAAAAACAGGTTTTTACGAATGTGTCTGTCTGTGAGCATGATACTTTTAAGAAAATCATTCTATTAGATTGGCCTATGGTACACTCTTTTAGTGTCCTAAACTGAAGGCCAAGTTCCTTGGCTAGTCATTTTGGACAAAAAGTCAAAAAGTGAGCGCATTTTGAATATTTTTGAGGCTACTTTTTTAAAAATTCAAAAATTTTATATACAGATATTTATAGTTTTCAAAAAGTCGAACAATTTACCCTCATGACTTTTTCATCAAACCAAAAATGATCAGAGTTATAGCATTTACAAAATTCCAAAAAAACACACGAAAATGACCATTTTAAGTCAATTAAAGCAAGAGATGAAAAAAAGTCAAGAGAAGAAAAATGTATTCTTTTAAATGCCTTACAAAATTATCATAACAACTTTTTATTAGATTTGTTTAAAATTTGACCCACCCAGTTTTTGTCAAATGTTCACGTTTTGAAAACCCCTGAACCCGGAAAACACGTTTTTAAGAATGTGTCTTTCTGTCTGTATATATGTCTGTCTGTCTATGTTAACTATAAAATTTGAAAAAATTAATCTCACAAACTCGAGTGCGAAGCACGAGATACGTGATGTGGATGTGTTCGTTAAAACCGAAGGATCTTTAACAAAAGATAATTCACAATCACCAAATTACTGCTGTCGATGCTTTGACCTTTAGTTTTAATAAGTCTGTGCACAAGTGTGGAGAAAATACAAAGATCGAGCGCATAGCGCGAGATCAATATATTATCGAAAGCGAAGCGCGAAAACCAACAGTCGCGCGCCCATTGCGCCTTAACTTGCGGTCCGCGCGCGCACCGCGGGATGAGAATGTGTCCGCAAAGCCGGCAGAGTTTTTATCTCTATAAATAAAGGAAAATCAAGTTCAATTTTGACCAATTAACTTTTTTTCAGCTCTCGTATAACTATAGGGAAAAACGAAGCGTTTGGATATTTTAAGACAAAATAAATTTTGTTAATAAGGCTCTGGCGAAGATTTTTTGTTTCAAAACATAGTCTATTGTCGAGAAATTAACTATTCTTGAAATCTGGTGTAAACCTTTCATAAATTCTGTTGAAAATTTGGCAAATACCTTCAAATTTTATAAGCATGTGGAAATCTCTCACAATTCTTTGAGATTCCGTTAAATATTTGGAAGAACTTGAAATCGCTTTAAACCTCCAAAATCCCCAATATTTCTATAAAATCCGTATAAATCCCTTCAAATCTCTAAATATTGGTTAAAATCCTTGAAATTCCATGAACTACTTTAAAATATTAGAATACCCCGTGAAATGTATTTAAAATTCATTAAAGTGTTTAAAATCCGTAAGTATCTCTTGAATTTTCCTGATATTGTAAAGAAGATTAACAGTCACTGAAATGTATTGAAATCATTCATCATATTATGAAATTCTTAAAATCCTGTAAAATATGATCACATCCCTTCAAATATTCGAAACCCCATTCAAATTTCCTGACATTCTTCAAAAAATATAAAATATAAGTAAGAAGGGGTTTTTAAATTTCAAAAATAATTCTTACGAAATTTTATGGACGTCCCTTATAATCTTATGAAATCTTTTTTTATTTCTTTTGAAATCATATGAATCCGTTGAAATTTTATTAAATACCCTAAAAAGTCATTTGAAACCTTTAGAAATTTATTATTCTTTTGAAATTTTCTATACTTCTATAAAATTCTTTGAAATCTTATGAAATTCCTCTGCATTTTTGTAATTACTCTAAAAGCCTTAAAACCCTATAAAATCTGCATATTTAACCAAGAACCAAATGTTAGAGAACGGCATCAAGGTTAATTAATGTCTTATTGGCTTAGTGTCTCTGTTTATTAAATTTAAAAATAATCTTTAAAAACATAATCTCAAAGATAGTCAAATTGTGTAACAGAATTGCACAATGCCGTATGAGGTCTTTTTGTGAACTTCGATGACAAAAATGACCTTTTTTGAGTTTATGTTTTTTCTTAAAAACTGATGTTTGAAAACATAATTCTCATCAAGGATTTTTGTGCAATTATGTTGCAAAACTTCACTTTCTTTAAGTTAACGTTTTTAAAAATTCTTTTCTTAACCAATAAGAACCTTTCGAAATGATGAAATCGATTAAAATCCTTTATAGCCCGTTGAAGTCATTCAAATCTTCTGAAACTTCGATTTTTGTGATGGGTTGAGTTGCAAGCAACAGAGCCTTGAGAGAAAAAATGAGAAAACAAAAAAAGATGATTAAATTTGTAGGTAAGGGGATATAAATAAAAAAGGGGGAGGAAAGAGGATTGAAAGTAATTATAGAGGAGGGCTATAAAGTGAAATAGAAATTTCGTAAAAGATTGAAAGGATTGAGACAGGGAGAAAAAAAAGAAGTCTGCAGCAGAAGTCGTTAAGCGTGACGTCTGCGGCGATCTGCGGCGGCCGCGCAGTGGTTTCCGAGAAGGAATCAGTCGGAATTTCAAGTTTTCAAGGTCCAAGGAGGAGAATCTCGCATGACATCCAAGGACGTGTAGGAATAGGTGCAAGTAAGTGAGTAAGTGAACGAGTAAACAGTAAGTCAATGATGGCGGTCAATTACCTTGTGTGCTCGGAGTGTCTTGCCCTCGCAAGCGAGCGTGACATCGCAATAGGCTTGCCTCTCGAGCAGCTGCGAGAACATAGTCTGCAGGTTGCTGTGGTGGTACTTCCATCTTAGGCAGTATTGTTGAGGGAACATGTTGGATGTAGCGGGCGGTGTTGCTGAGGCTGAACCGTTGCGTTGCTGTAGCATGCGCAAGCTTGGCACCACCACCTCCTCAACTACACCCTCTATGCTGCTGAGGTTCGCCGTCTCGTTGCCTCCGTCCTCCCCGGTAGCTAAAAATACAAGGTCAAATTATAAATCGGAAACAGTCTCGGAAACAGTATCATCCCTGGCCAGCTGGTAGCCGCCTATCCCCCTATGCCTATGTCTACAGAATATAGATGGTCCACCAAGACCTAGGTCGAGGTTTGCACAATGTAGAGTTGTAGACTACAGACTAGGGTGGCACTTATTTTTCGATTTTGGATTCTTCTTGGTCCAAATTTGAGCGAAATCGTTTAATATTAACAAGTGGCCCAAGTCACTTAAAGTTTCATTTTCTTAATATTCCATCAGAACCTACACGACAAATTTTTTTTCTCAAAATTTACAAAATTGCGGATCCCTAAATTTGAAAGAAAATTAAAATTTCAACAATCAATAACAAAGAATTCGTCAGATTCTTAAAAGAGGCAGATTTATTGATTAGAAAGCACGTGATGCGAAATAAATTAAAAATCAACATCATATAACATTTTTAAAATAAAATCTTGCAAGATTTCGAGTGTTTCAGTATTTTTAGGACATTTCATTTTTATAAAGCTCAAGTAACTAAAATAATTTTTAAAAAAAATTTTATCTATCCTTTTCGGTAAAGTCTAAGTCCAAGAAATATTCCACAGTCTCAAAAAAATCTTAAGATGGATTGCAAAGTTTTAACGATTATTATTTTTTTTTTCTTATATTTACAAACATGAGAATTTGGGCTACGAAAACTGAAAATATTTCAATCCCGCAAATTTGTAAGAATGAGGCATATTGTGTAGAATACAAAAAATTAATATTAGGGATTTTTGTAAAACATTTTACGCGCTAAAATCCTCAGATCATAACTAAAATGTTTGGCAATTAAGACTTTCAATTTGAAATTTTACAAGAATGAGAGATTCAAATTATCTCATTCATAAAGGAGAGATGACAATAAGCCCACATTTTAGCTGAAACAAATAGTTTTCGAGAAAAATGGGCCAACCCAGTTTCATTCTTGTTTTTACGAAAATTTTAAATTATCTACGTAATTTATCCAATTTCGAGGTACAAATATTTAATTTTGAATGTTATCAATAAAAAATTCGTTAATTATAAAGGACCTTGATTTCTAGATTAAAAAAATTTAAGATATTGAAATATGAAATGAAACGACTTTGTTTATTTCAATTTGAAACTATCGAATTCTACATTTTTACTAAAGTGAAAGGGAGTTCCTAACAAGGCTCAAATTATGAACGTTCCGATTAGGCAATTAAAAATGTAGGGACTTACAGACATTAAAATTGTAAAATACAAGTCTATAAAATTAAACAATTTTACAATTAGGTTTTAAAATTTAATAGTTTAAAATTAGAAGTCCTTCTAACTATAAAATTTACCATTTAAATCGTAGTTATTTAAAAAGCATTTCAAAATGAACTTGTCCAACCACATATTATTTCATATATCAAGTGACATTTAACGAAAATGGATAAGTTTTTCTACTCAAACTAAGAATTAAATGAATTCCTGGTCATTTCTCAACTTCCTGGTCCAATAAAAATTAAAACCAGCAAGTTGACAACAAATGCTTTTTAGATTCTATCAAGCAGTATTTTTCTCATCGGTAGGGATCAATATTCGTCACTTTTTAAATCGCATGAACGTGATTCACAAACTCCTTTGATGTTCATCCAGCCAATGCTGTCGGCACTTGTAGCTGTGATAGAAATTCACAAACGAAAGTTTTTTCGTTCGAGGTAGTTTCAAAACTTAATTACTTTTCATAGTCTCTCCTTCTTAAATTATAACATTTAACTGGAGTGGTTTATTGAACTTCCAAACTAAATTTTAATACAAATCAATATTTGGAATATGATAAAAATTAAAACACACTTTTAAATTAAGACAACTCGTTATTTCTTTAAATATTTCGGTATAGTATAAACAGTACATTTTTTTGGAATTCGATACTTTCTAGAAATAGATACCATTCATCAACAGTTTTGATAAATATTTAAATATTTTTTGGTTCCAGTTTTTCGTTTGCCGAGTCATCTATTTTCAGGACTATGACTTACTCAACCCAAAAGTGACCAAAAGTAATTAATTTCTAACACAGAAAGTGAATAAAAATGGTCTAAAAGTAAATAATGTACATCAATCATGTGACTAATGTTCTTTTTAATTGAACAGAATTTAAAAGAGTTCGAACCAAATTGATCATAATTTTAGGTAAATTAAAAAAAAAATGAATTAAATGGAATTCGAGAGAGTTTAGAGTAATTTGGAGGAAATAAAAATTATTTTAACAATTCATAAAAATTCGTGTGAATTGAAAAAAATACAAAAAATCAAAAATATTCCACTGTTATCAGGAAAAGGAATTAAAAGAATTCAGGATAAATTAATAAGAATTTAGCTGAATTCCAAATGAATTCAGATGAGTGGCAAAAATCAAAAATATCCCACTGATGTAAAATTTTAGTGAATTTAGAATAATTCACAAGAGTTTAAGTGAATTAAAAAGAATTCAATTAGAGTTGCAAAATCAAGATAATTGAAAAAATTTTTTTAATACAATTGAGTTGAATTTTTTTAACCATAATATTCCACTGTTTTCAATCAAATTGGAGTGAATTTAGAACAAATCAAGGGAGTTGAGACTTTGGTAAATATCACAAGAATATGAAATAACATAACTAATTTAAAATTTAAAAATAAAAAAATTTCAATCGAATTTATTAAAATGGGAGCGCATAGAAATTTAGAACTTAAGAACGAGCTAAAAATTCATTAAAAATAAAACGAATTAAATAAAATTCCTGATAATTTGGAGAAATTTAAGGGTAATGAGAACTCAATTAAATTCATACAAATTCAAGGTAGATTAAACGAAAATTCAATTGAATTGAAAACAATGCAAAAATATCCGAAAAATTAATTGAATTCATTAAATTTAAAATGAATTGGGAAAAATTTAAATGAATTTGAGGAATTTGACGAAATGCCGACGAATTCGAGATGAGTTCAAAATACTTCAGGGTGAAAAAAACCCAGTAAAATAGCTATAATTGAGTAAATATAGTAGAATTAAACTGAATCAGCGTAAACGAAAAATAAAAGAGAATTACAAATAATTTCTGATAAAATCGATTGAATTCAGTGGGTATAAGATAATTTTTAGGAATTTAGAAAAATCCAATACAATTCTGAAATTACTTGATTCTCTGTTTTAATTTATTGAAATAAGTGACTGAAGAGATATTTGTATTTCAAAAAGTAACTTTAATGAATTTTTCTTAAATAAGTTACTATGGTGATTTATCTTTTAAAAAAGTGACTGTATCGACTTTATCTTTAAAAAATTATTGGGAAAAAGTGACTTTAACGACTGTGTGTCAGCCCTGGCTATTTTCTAAAACTTTTTTTTTATAAAAAAGTTAGGAATTTGTATAAGTACTTTTTAATATACGAACTTAAACAGAAAAAAAACTTGACTATTCACTATCAGTCAATTATTCATAATTTATTCAGAAATTATTATCCGACTTGGAAAAAGCCAACAGAAAATATGAACGACAAACGTGTCACAAATGTTTCTTTTTTTCGTAATGTAGCAAAATATACCATTTTCGCTTGTAAACAGTCATCAAGATTTTCTAATCGATTGTTAAAAGACACGTATGTAAATTGACTCTATCGCTTAAACAATCAGGTCACATTTTTTATTTCTAACGTAAATTTTACTGAGATACATTATCAATATATATTATTCTCTAATCTCTAATCTGATAAGTATGTGCTGTATAATTTAACTTTATTAATATGAGATGATTGGCTGAATTGTACCAAAAATACTGCCTTTCTTTAAATTTATTGATCAATTTTGTCAGTTGAAATAAAATTAGAAGATAATTATAAATTCGGAAACAAAAATGAGAATAATCCTTTAGCTTATTATTATTATTATTATAAAAAATTAAAATTTTGTCACAGGCTTAAGATGGTTACAGTCCAACGTGTCGAAGACATTTTTGGTTAGAGTTGGATTTTCATATTTTTAG
>JAAAKG020000001.1:1986860-2021047 GCA_010014905.2 Druon quercuslanigerum | reverse complement strand
GGGAAATTGCATAACGTTCAGGGGCACTTTCAAGCGGCCACGCGCACGTCCCATTCTTCGATCCAGCCGTTCAATTCAGCTTTTTTGTTAAAAGGTCCTCTTTTTGATCGAAAATTAACCTTTTTTATTAAAATTTTGTCCTGTTGGTAAAATAAATTTATAAAAACTAAGTTGAAATTTTAAATAGTTTCATTCCGTTTACAAAAAATTCTATTTTAAAAAAGTTATAAGATTAAAAAATTATTAAAAAGTGTCAAAAATTATCTGATAATTTGTATAGGAAACATTGTTATTGAAGCAAATTAGTTGCTCACTTTTCTAGACAAACTATAAAAAAAATCTAATTCAGATTTAAGGGTGACAAATTTTCAAAAGTTGTTTGGCAAACAAGTTAGTTATCAGCGAATAAGTTCATTTGTGGATATTTTGCCAACGATTCCTAGTTTCCTGGACTTTAATTTGGCTAAATTTTGACTTTGATTAAATTCCTTTTTCTGAGAAGTAATAACTTTCATAGGGTGTTTACGCTAATGGTAATAGGGGGTAATTGCTTTGTAGGAAAAGAGGGATGAGATTACACCAAATTCTCGTCTTAGTTACAGTATTGGGGGGTTGCGTGAAAACAGCCTTGTCGCTAAATCGGGGCAATCTACAAGGAAACAGTCAGGGACGCCTGGACCGTTTCTAATTAGAACGCATAATATTGCGCAATATGTTCGACTGAGTACTGGTGCACTGCGACCCTTCCGAGGCGAAAGTCGAAAACGCCTCTTGTCCTCTGGGCCGTGAAACTGCGTGGGCCAGCAGTTCTAGGACATACTAAACCGGGGGGGGGGGTACTAAACGCGAATCTGTTATATATGGAAAGTTAAAAACCATGATGCTGTCTATATAAAATGCCAATAAGGCACATGTCGGGTGCATGAAGTGAGTTAAAAGCATAAAATAACGTTTTAATTAATATAAACACCATCAATGAAGAAAATTTTTCGTGCAGAAGACAACAATTTTACGACTTTTGAGAGTCGACTGACATTGAGTGTCACTCTAGTAGCCAGTAGCACGACGGGTTTTCAATTTATCGGCTCATAGTGACAATTCATTCTTCGTTATTTCTGGTAAATATTCCCGCTTTATTCAGTCAAATAAAAAATAAAAAGTTACAGACCATCAAAAATATTTCCAGATGACGTTTAGTTGACTGTCAGTTTTTCCCCGAATGAAAATTAAGTTTTAAATGATTTTTGTTTTTTCAGAGTTTTTCGTCAATGTCCCTCACTAATTGTAAATTATTTTAAAAATGAAGTTGGATTATTCTAGTCTGCCAATTAAAAGACTGGTAGTAAAGGCAATAATCGCGAATAAAAGATTATCCGAGTTATGCCCTTTTCCAGAGATTCGAAATACTTCCGCACAATTCCTGCTACTCGAACGTTGTATAGGGGAAAGACGAACTTGTTCGTAGAATTCCGTTTACTTACTTTCGTATGTCTTGAAATTAATTTTCTAGGTTTGTATCGACTTTGTATTTTTCGAGCCTCAACTGTTCCCATTTTCTGCGGACTCATATCAAGAACTTGTCAGCACACTTAAAATTTAATTCCGATAACAAGAATGTTCTCTTCTCAAAAAGTCTGCAAAATAATAATTACTGCTTCATTACATTTTTTATCTTCAATAACTGGACAAAGTTATTTCCATAGTAATTGTTTTCAAATTTGTTATTGGTATTATTGAGAGTGATTATTCTTGAAGAATAAGAGAATTTGTGTCGGAAGTCTTGCTTAATAAGAGTCTTTAATAGTGAAATCTTACATTTTTAATGCAAGTGAATACCTTTTAGGTTTATAAAAAATGTAAACCTGCTTCACTGGATCGAATATTTTTAACATTGAGTTCAGAGAAATAAATAATATTGAGTCTATTTAACAATTATTGAGAGTTCTTCTAATTAAGAAATAACTGTCCTCATTTCTGTATTTTTGCTTGCAGTGATATTTCAATACTCCCGATTTCAATAATCCAATTGTGAAATCAAATTAAAAATTAAAAGTGTTGAAAATCCAAGAGTTTTGTTGCTAAAACATTTCAAGTCGATTAACTGTGAATAAATTTTAATTATATAGATTTTGACAAAAATTTCAAAATTCAGTGGTTTTCTGTATGAACCACTTTGAGTAACTACCAAGAATAATGAATTAAAATTTTATAAAATTAAATAAAGATTTTTTTTTATTTCATTTATAAAAGATTCTGTATTATAAAAATGCGTGTATATTTAATTTTTTTGTCAAAGAATTCCTCTATTTCCCCATGTTTACAAGAAATTTTCCCACTTTTGTGGGTTTTTTTTGCCAAAGTCTATTCAATTTTTATTTCAGATAATATCTTGTTTAGTTTAAAATTCTACTATTTGGTTAAAAATGTTTTTCTTTTGAAGAAAATTCAACTATCTTTTTAAAAAGTCATCTTTTGGTAGTGAATTTATCTTTCTTGGTTGAATATTAATTTTAGGCTGCCAATTAAACTTTCCACATTGAAAATTGAACTTCCTTCTAGAAAATTCGTATTTTTGGATTAAAAATTCAACTACATATTTACTTGAATTGCAACTATTTTTTGCGGAAGTTTAATCTATTTTAATTTTTATTTAAAAGAATTCATTCCCCACTTTGAAAATTAATTTTTTGGGTCACCTTAATAGTAAACTTAACATTAAAGCTTTATGAATGATTGTCAAAATGTTTTAAAAAAACTTTATTCACGATTAAACGACAGTAACCTTGTAAAAACGTTTTAAATAAGACAATTTCTAATTGAAAACTTGACAAAATTGTTACAAAATTGAACCATGCATTAAGGTTAAAGTTCCAAATTTCGGAAATACTTTTTATACGTTTTATAATTTCTGTAGAAAATTCTTATCACCTGTTTTTTCCACGATTCAATAGAGCTAAGTAATAGATCGAAAATAATTTTTTTTTTGAACTAAATGTTTTTTGATATTTTACTAGTTTGATTGTTTTCGTTTTGAGGTAGCCTAATTTTGAAGCCCTTAGAATTTTAAAAGCGTCAAAATCAGAAATGACCGGGAATCTTACTGTATTTTAGCGGTCACCAATTCCATTTGAAACCAATCGTTATTTGGTACAAATTGGACTAGATTGAGGTAATTTTGAACGAAGAGGTAATTTTGAACGAAAATACAGTCCATTTTGAAGTTTTTAGGGCAATTTGCATCCAACCTCATTGTCTGCGGTTCCCAAAAAAAATTAAATCTGTTTTTTTATCGATCAGACAACGGTTAGGGGTTCCGCCCACCCCCTCAATTTTCCCATTGAATTGATGGATTTTTTTATGTTGACCCCTACAACCTCTTTCAGCATGCCCCAAAAGCAACCCTCTAAACTTGGTTCATGTATTTTCCGGTATATTGGTCGTAAATATTACTTCTATTTTTTGTATGGCAGATCATTTTTACTGGTCAAATTGAAAAGTCTCATGTATTTTTTATGAATTATTAATTGTTTAAATAATTTTTATTTTATCAGACAAGTATTTTTCACATTTCGACGCGAATTATCGGTACCCGCGCGAGATAAATTAATTAGACAATACGAGGGACAATATGAAAAATTAGACCGTTCAATTACATTGGTTGTTGATCATTTAAATAAATTTGTATTGTTTAAATGTAACTTCTGATGCTCTTGACTCGAATAAGACAGAAAATTGTAGTTTTTTTACCAAATCTTCGACAAGATTCATTATATCCTTTTATGTTAAAAGTTTTCATTGATTATCATTACTATAGGTAAGTAATGAAAGCTGTCAAAATTAGAGAAGCTTATGAAATTTATTGAAAAACTTGCCAAAAACATGATGTCCCGGAAGTTAGATCCGCAAACTTATTTTTTCGAAAAAATGAAAGTGATCATTTGTGCCGTAAACGTTTTTTTAAAACACACACAATTTTGTGCAGGAAAGAAAAATTCTAAAAACCTAGCCTTAAAAAAAAATTGCATTATTTTTGAAAATTCTGAAAAACTAAAACTCTTGCTGAGTTCTGCTCGACAAATGGAGTATTTATTCCCCTAAACAAAATTACGTGAGGTCAACAGTTCTTATATTAAAACTCAAAATATAAAACTCACAAAACATAAGAGATCCAAAAAAGTCAAATTTCAATTAAATAAAACGTGCTGACTTGTGATCGACAAGTACATTCTTTATTCCCTTCAACAAAATTACGTGAGATCAACAGTTCTCGTATTAAAACTCAAAATGTAAAACTCAAAAAACATAAGAGATCCAAAAAAAGTCAAATTTCGAAAAACTAAAACTTGTGCTGTGTTGTACTCGACAAATGCAGTCTTTATTCGAGCACAAATCAGCACAAGTTTTAGTTTTTCAAAATTTTCAAACATAATACAATTTTTTGGTCTTCGGTTTTTTTTAACGGTTAGGTTTTTGGAATTTTTCTTTTCTACACAAATTGTGTATACTTCGAGCCGCCTAATACAACCTTTCTTTTTGTTCTAGTAAAAAGTTGCAGATCTAGAAAAAAATCGTTTTTCAAAAATTGTGCTCGTAATTTTTGATTTTTCAAAAAACCTTTTACGGCGCAAATGAGCACAAGTCTAGCAACTATTAGCAAAACTTTCATTTTTTCGAAAAAATATGTTTGCCGATCTAACTTCTGGGACATAAAAACATGTGAAAAGTGGTTGAACCAAATAAGAATTATTCAAACAATTACTAATTCATAAAAAGCATGCATGAAACTATTTAGTGTGTCAATTAACAATGATATGTGATAACAAAAAATAAACTAAAAAAACGAATGTACTTTTTTTGGGAACCTTAGAAAATGAGCCATTATCCCAAACGAAATTCAGACTTTTTTGGACCCCCCAAGTGTTGAAAATGAGCAGTTCTGTTCTCCGTGAACCCTTCTCCTTCCTTTTTCGATTATTGCGTAAATTTGTGTGTAATAAATCTCGATTTTGATAGGTGTACAGTTGTAGACTGTAGATACATACATAAGTCGAAAAGGCGATTTTAAAATACACTTCCGCTCTCGATTCTCGACTGCCATTACTTGGGACACCAGAAGTTCCCGGCTTTCGTTCCACCGGAAGTTCTCTCACTCTTTGGAGCGAGCGTCGAACTCGAACGCGGGGTACATAACCGTGCGATCGAAAAGAACGAGTCGAAGGAAAACCTAACCTGACCTAACAACGTCCTTATACAATATAGTAATATATACAATTCCGCAACAATCGCACTTGAAGCACGCGAGAGCTCCAAGCTTTTTTTGCCGCTATCTCGCGAGTAATATTCTTCTATTTCTCCTCTATGCAGGCTCCGCAGTCTTTAGTCTTTACACGCGGCAGATGGAATTCGAATCAAGAGAGCCTTTCTTATTAAAATACTGTGACAATTCTCTTCTTTTCAACCGGAAGTTATTCGCCTAGCTTAATTATTTCGATTTCAACGATCACAAATTTCTCACTCTTTCCTCTATTCCTCTCTGCCCCGCCTTTTTTTCTGAAAATTCCTTTTTTTCCTGTCTGCAAGGATTCTCCCTCTCCTTTTGGATTGCAGATTCTTCTGTAGGTCGAAAAGAAATCATTTTGGTTGAAATTTAATCCTTTTTAATTTGAAAGTATAGTATTATATATTTAGGTCCTAATTTATCTCTTCTGTTAAACAAATCTATTAACTTTTTAAGAATTGAACTAATTTCTCAAAAAGGTTATTTTTCATTCTTCTTTGGTAGAAAATTAATCTCTTTAGTTAAAAAAAATCATCTTTTTGTGTTGACAATTAATTTTTGTGATAAAAGTGTATCGCTTGGTGTAAATTTAATCTTTTTCGGTTTAAAATTAATCTGTTTTTATTGAGAATTCAACTATTTTATTAAAAATGCAATTTTTTTAATGAGTTTTTTAAATTCATATTTTTGGGGTGAAAATTTATTTGCTTTTTCGACAATTTTTCTTTTTGGGTTGAAATTAAATGCAGCTGTTCACTTAAAAATGTTTGAAAACTCAACTCTCTTGTTGAATATTCTTGTCAAAATGCAAAATACAGGATACAAAATAAAATTCAGATAAAGCGCATCAAAAAAACTTTTTTCTATCTTCGACCGTTTCAATTTTCAAAAATTATTTCAATGTGTTTTTAACAGGTATGTTTTTTAATCCTTTTATTTTAACTTCATCATTGACCGTAAGACCGAATATAATTGCTAAAATGTGCTGAAATACTTATTGAAAATAAAATATATTTCGATTTTAAATCTTAAGAATATGGTATGTACATTAATTTTATTAAAAAGAATTGGTCACCATATTTTGATAATTTCTATGTTTGAAAGATATGAATGAGAATAGAAAAAAGCTTACTTCACTGAGTTAATCATACTTTATTTTTACTTTGGTAAATAGAAATTATTATAATTTCGCTCAATATTTAAAGACTCCGTAAACGTGATCCTTATAATTTCTCCTTTACTTCCTTGAAGACACTTTTTTTTTTACTGGTAAATGAGCACTTTTAGATCAAAATCAATATTCGAGTGCTTAGACAAAATGCAAAATGCACATACATATATAGAGTGTGAATATTGTCGCTGTGAAAACAATCATATCCGAGTCCTTATCTCAAATACCCATTATGGGGTAAAAAACTACATTGTAAAACAGTTTATTGTAATTTTAGTACGTTCTACGTGTCAAAATTGCAGGGTTTTGAAAAATATACGAGTAACTCCGTAGGTTGTCTGAAAAGTTGTTTTACGTGGTTTACGATAAGTAAAGTACAGTACATGAGTTTATGAAAACCCCATTGTTTTTCTTTTTACATAAAAACCTACTACGTAAAGTTTTGTCCCAATAAAAAAATCCCGATTTTTTTCCAAAATTTCGCGAAAAATCAGAAAATCGTGGCTTTCTAAATTTACTTCAGAATTATTGGTTGTATTGAAAAAGTGTTCAAATAAAGATTGTTGAACTCTATGACATACATCTTTCTCGCTGTAGTAATAAAAATAAAATGAAATTGTTGAATGTTTTTTAAGATCAGTGGGCATGTTTTAATTTTACTTACTAGTGGACTCTATGAAAAATATTTATACTTTTCACGGAGTCCATATCAAGAATGTTCTTTTTACTTTTTGTATTCTTTCCATTTTCATCGGAAAGGGTTGTTCCAATGGAAAAAATGTATTTAATAGAAATCTATAACTTTCATCGATTTATTTTTTCAATGCAACCAATACTTTGAAAACAAATCATGATAACAATAAAAATACTTACTAACACCATATTGGCTTTTATGGGAAAAATATTCTCAAAAGAATGCGCTTGGCTTAAAATTATCGTTATCGAACCTTAATGATCTTGAAAGGACTTTGGGATCTTCTTAAGGAAAGCTGCTGTTTTTTCTGGACAGGTGGTTTGTCTTCCACAAGTTTCCAGATGGCACGTGTAGTTTCATTTACGAATAGTCACAGGCTGTTCGAAGCTGATGTTCAGGCGCTATGTATATAGATTGAGTCGATAGGTTTAAAGCTCGTTTAGTTCTCCTTGACGAAGTCGACATTCGTGAGCCAAATTATCTACTCTTTCTAATTTCAAGGAATTAATCCGTATCAGAAATCCAAATTTTTCCTATTTTGAAAGGCCATTTAAATCTTTTAATGCTTCCGAATTACATTGAAACAGTTAGGTTATTTAATTTGAACGCATAAAAAACTGGGGTTTCTATTAGAGCAAATTTTTGGAAAGGAATCCCTTTTGCTGAGAAGCAACCCAAAAAGATGGATTTGTTTTGTCTGATTAATAACGCATCTTTTACGTTAAAGCACACATATATAATAGAACTCTGGCGGACATTATTTAATTAAGATAATTGAATTACAAAATACTATCGCAATCAGAATAGACAAGCGGCTTGATAAATACCATTTGCAGGTTATGTAGCAACTTGTAAGCATAAAGGCGTATTCATGTACAAGAAACTTTTCGTCTACAGTCATAGGTCGACCAACCCTGTCAATCCTTAAGTTACCAAACATTTTGCAAGCGGTTGGCTTGTGAATGCACCTTCTTAGCCTCAAAAGGAATCCTTTTGGGTCTCCAAAAATTTCTATTGGTGTTCATGTTCTGAAATGTACCAAGTTTTTTTTCTTTGATGGGCTGACATTTTTCAATTTTTAATTACACTTTTTTCGAAATTTAAACTACAAAGAGTCAATTACTTTGCACTCACCGGCTTTTCACCCACTTCACGCAACGCCCGCCTTCCCCATTTCTTCCCACGGCTTTAATCAAGTTTTACGTACACACTTGTTTTAAAGAGTACATAAATATTTCCTCTTCTAATTTTCCTTCGTGTACGTGATTAAATAAAAGCAGTAAGAAATGACGAGAGACGGTAAGCGGACCGCGAAAACTGAAAATGCCACTATACACTCGCTGCGATAAATAGAAGTGCAAAAATGATACTTACAGGCGCATTACACGGAAGAATATGCAAACTCGACACGAAAATGGCTAAAGACACTTGAGCATGAGTGCAAAACGGAAAAAGCGTAGTCGACAATTTATGTAAAATAAAGTGCAAAAGAAATTTCAAAAAAAGGAGGATCCTTTGCTCGGAAGGGCGTGCATATCATTTTTGAAAATGTTTAAACGCATCTGCATAAGCTTCCCGCTCGTAAATATTCTGCCTGCTATATACGATAACAAAAGAAGTTTTACGTACTTTCATTTTGCATTGTGGCCACTATCTGGAAACTTTTCCTTCCAACTTTTGTTAATGGCAACGACACAGGGGTCTTTTTATTTGAGCGTGACGTATCTCTCTCTTTTCTCTCGTATATGCCTGACATTAGTTACTACGACGTGTAGAACTATATATATATAGGCTTGCACAGCGTGAGTACTAAAGTGCAAGTTGGGATTAAGAAGGTTAGTTTCAGTATGGCAATGTTCTGGGACAGTGGAGGTATCATTCTTAGTCTTCTGTGGCCATAGGTCAGGGAAAAAACGGGAAATCAGGGAAGAGTAAAAAAATTGGGGAAAAAATCTTACAAAAGTCAGCGAATTTCTGTAAGAAGCGCAATAATATAAAATTTGCAATTGCTTTATGCCGGTTTTAAAACACTTAATTTTTAAAATGTTACAAGATTGAGATTCTGTTCGTCTTCTGGCGATTATATTAATGGTCAGGATAAATGAGGTTCTAGTTTTCTTCTGGAGATTCTATTAAGGGTCAGGGAAAGTGAAAAATCAGCCAGGGACAAATTAGGATATTTAGAAAATGAACTTTTGCTGTCATCCTCGTGACAATTATATTTTTAGTTCAAAATTTTATTATTTGGGTTATTGAGCTGCCGGATCGAATAAAGGAACATAAATTTTTTCAGGCCTCGCAGGAAGAGTTCTCGTAGTTTTCAAAATTTGCTTAGAACATTAATTTTTGGAAATTTAATTACTATAAGAAATTTGATTCAAGCCACTAAAAATAATTTTCAAAATTCTTCTTCTTGTCCTGTGATGATTCATTTGTTCTCGCGCCGAATTCGATCGAATTTTCGATTGCGCCCTTATTCGATCCGGCAGCTCAATTTATCTTTGGGTTTAAAAGTTGACAAACTAGATCTAGAGGAATTTTGTTCTTGTTTTTAAATGAATTTGTAATTAAATTGAACTATTTTATTGAAAATTCGTCTTGTTGGTAGGCAATATTAGCAGGTTAAAAAGTGGTCTTTTTTATATAAAGTCGAATTGCGTTGTTAAAATTTTGTTTGGCTGCAGATTCATCATTTTGGTTGAAAATTGATCCGAAAAATTGACAATTATGTTTTCCACTGTTGGTTGAATATTTATCTTTTATAAGTGATAATTTTACTACATTGTTTTATTAATTTGGGCGTTTTGTTGAAAAATGGTATTTTTAGAATAAAAATAATCTTCTAGTTGAAAATTTGTTTGTAGAATGCAAATTCAACCGTGTGGTTACAAATTTATCTATTTTGTTGAAAATTCATATTTGTCGATACAAAATGCAACTGTTTTTTTAAAACATTCTTCTATTTCTGCAGAAAGTTTTGAATGGAACATTGGTCTTTTTTTGTTGAAAATTTAATTCTTTTAATAAATTAATTATTTTCTTATAAATGAAACTGTTTTTGGTTGTAGTGTAATCTTTTTTGTTGAAAAACTCGACCATTTGGTTAAAAATTCAACATTTTGATTAAAGTTAAACTGTTTTGCTTAAAATTCATCCTTTTTGGATTGAAAATTGATCTTTTATGGTAGAAAAGTAATCTGTTTTGTTTGAAATAAATTAATGTGAAACTGTTTGATTGCATTTATAAAAGTTTCTATATTAAAAATACAAGATCAGAATTTTTGTGTTTAAATATTAATGGACAGAGAACAATCAGAGAGTTAAAAAAATTAATTTTTGCGGCCACACGAGATAGAAATAGGGGGATTGATAAATAAAGGAGGGTGTAAGGGAGTGAAAAAGCCTACAATAGAGCGTCACTGTAGTATACATAAATAGTATATAGCAAGCATCGAGGACGAAGAACCGCGAGAGAGAGAGAGAGAGAGAGAGAGAGAGAGGGATTCCTCTGTGAATGTACGAAGGCTTCCCAAGGAACTTCTGGTCCTTGACCAGAGAAACGCGAGGAATTCGCCCCCGAGTTCTCCGCGTGCTACGAAGACTGCGAGCTCTTCGCTCAGACTCCATGGGCATGTGCTCAGTGCTCACGTGATATCGCACCAAGCCTTGATCGTCGCACATGAAGTTGATGAGGACGGTGCACAATACTCACGTTTTTTTCAACCTCGGACTTGAGAAAATTTACTTTTGCCAAGGATTACCTCACATAGTTTTGGTGTACAACGAAATTCAACAGATGAAACAAATTCAAAAGATTTCAGAAAAATGACAAAGAATTTTAAAAAATTAAAAGAAAGTGAGGTACTGAATTACAAATATTTTAATGAGTTAAACAGAATTCAAAACGATTCAAGAACACCCGCAAGAGTCCTGGAATTTTGGAAAAGAGCCTGGAAATTTTAATTGCTAGTTCTTTTTGAAGTTTTAATAATGATTTTAGTACTTTTTTGCTTATTTTACAAATTCAGATACGATACCTTCAGATTTACTGCGAGAGAATTAAAATTAATTGAAGATGATTCAAAATAATTTTAAATGTTTCAGTAGTAGGTGTAAAGTTAAATTCATTTACTGATTACCTCTGAAGTAGATCTTTTTTTTTAACATTTAAAATTCTGCTTAACCATGAAAGTGACAAAAAATTTAATTTTCAAAATTTCCTCACTTTCTTGAACAATTTCTCATGTTCCATTATTAACACCAATATTAACACCATTTTTTTTTATTTGAGATTCACCAGGGTGACCATCCTTCCGAGTTTCCCCGGTCTTTTTCTCTTCTTACAGTTGTGACTACTACTGATTTTCTGCAAAATTGTTGTCAAGTGAAAAATATTTTCAAATTTTATTTTTTAATTATTCTTCTTCTTAAGTAAAAAAAAAAATACGATCAAACCATTTTTTGCAGAAAATGAGTTAGTTGTACTAAAGCGATCAACATGTAACACTGTTAAAAATAGTATTGAATTTAAAAAAACAAAATGTATATAAAAATTAATCTCTCAAGCATATGAAAACGCCATTAAGAGCGTGAGATATGAAATTTTATTTAAATTCATGATAATCACTCAGATAATTTCATTTTACACAAAATCAAGAGAAGTTTAGCAGTCATTTTCGATTCCTAATAATGAAACATGCTACCGTCTTCCAGTCATCCGAAAATAAAATTGGTTTTTAAGTCGAAATTTTTAATTAAGCAAATAAACAACAGTCATAATCTACAGTCAACTTAACTCATATTAAATTTCCACCATTCAAGGCAAATTTGGGAAAAAGTTCCATCCGCATGTTGCACTTTAATCATAAAAAGCAATTCAATCGACAAATTCTAGATTATTACTTTAATTGCGAATATTGGACAAGATTTAAATAAATGTAAACACTGCGTTTTCAAGCACGCTATCATACCGACCTGTACATTAAATTTCAATACCGTTTATGCATATGACTTCGTGTATATTTGTATTAAATTTACTAGTGATTTTTCTAGCAGTTTATGCTCTAAAAACGCAAAAAAACTGAGGGCTTAAGTAAAAGTGGGTATCATTCAGAACTGAGACTCCAATAGAACTCCTTTTGAGGGTTTCTTTTTAGTTCGTTGATATCCGATTGATGGCTATTCACATTTTCAACCGCGCATGTGCCGAACAGAGGGAGCCTGTTCGAAATCAATAAATACTATGAATAATCATACAGATAAATATTAACAAAACTTTTTTATTCTTTTTAAAACCAAATTAAATAGAATGGCAGAAATACCTAAATTTCTAAAGAAGGTAATTTTTAATGTAATATTGCAAGTGCACTTTATATCATTTTAAATAGTACCGCCCTTTTTTGGTACGCGCCCAGCTGAAAACGTCGGTTTTTCAACATAACCTCAAAAACTATCGTATTTCATATGAACTGTGATCTATCTTCCAGTGTAATATCATTTATTCCGAATAACAAAATAAAATGTTAATAATCGGCTTATAATATGTTCGAATTGAGTCAAAGAAGTAGTGACAAAAAAGGGATCTATTGGAACCGTTTCTATCCATGCTTTGTATTCGTTTAGAAACCATTTACAATTTTGGGTTTCTTTTCAGGAAGAGAGGTTCCTATTTTTGCAGCTCCTTTGGAACCAAAAATTGATTCTAATAGAAACTCTAGTTTTTTCTGTGAACTGCCTAAATCTTTAATATCTTAATAATATTAAATGATATTAAATTTTAGAATATGTGAAGATTTGTTATTTCTGATCTCTTCCAATTTAACCGATTGCTAAATTTGTCCGGTGGTCCTACATTTTGAAAATCAGGTCCGGTCACCATAGGTCAAAGGATTTCAAAAATCACTTAAAATTCTTTACCAAAGTTTATTGTCTGCAAAGAAAAAAAAATTAAATCAAGAAAGCATGGTGTCATCCGTCGTATTGAGACCAATATTTTCTTGATTCGATGCTAGTTTCTTTTCCATCTGGTCACGCTGCATTGCTATTTTAAATTAAAACTGCTTACGAAGATTTTAGTATAGTTAAAAATCGATCTATCAGCGTTAATTCTAAATGACAGTAAATAATTATATTTTTTATCACATTTCCGCTGACGATTCATATTAATTTATTATTATATAAAGTGAAAGAATATTTTGAATGTTTCAAAATACACAAGCGCTCTCTCATAGAAGCGGATCCGATTTAACGGTTCAGGCGGACCTGACTTCGAGGTTACCGATTTACAAGCAAGGCCAGTGCGAGGTAACCCCCGAAACTGCTTTTATATGGGATCTCTGGTGTATCGTCAGGGTTCCAGATTAAAACGCTGAAGTTAATATCAATTAAATCGCAAAAATAGTAAATTTTCTTATATTGTAAAATATTTCTATCTGCTCTTCATTTATTTCCAAAGGATTATAGAAATTTTTACCCATAATTTATATATATATATAGGAATTTAGAAGGTTTTTTTATTTTGAAAGTCTCATTTTCTAAAATGGTCTACGTTTTGGCAATCTCTTATATATGTTTAAAGGTTAGTTACACACACTTAAAAACTTTTCCCACTTTTTTTTGTTGTTGCAAATTTAGAGTTTAAATCACCGTCGAAAGTTGAGAAAACATGCGCCTCGAACGAAAAAAAAAATTGCTCTATTTTCTCTGAACTGGATAGCTTTTTTTAATCAAACTTTCTCACGCCTCATTTCAGCACTGCAGTATCTCGGGAGAAAGTTTTTTTTTTCTAAAATGAAAATTGGGGTTTTAATCACCGTCCAAAACTGAAAAAGCGTGCGCCTCGAGTTAAAAAAATCTTACATTTTCTCGGGACCTATAGTAACATTTTTCAATCAAACTTTTCACGCCTCAATAATTCAGCACTGATGTATCTTGGGAGTTTGTTTTTTGCTTTTTTAAATTGAATATTCGATTTTGTGCAGACTTGTTTTTTTGTCTCTTGAAAAATGGTCAAAAAACAATAGAATCTTTCTATGTCTTTTAATTCAATTTTCCACCAGATTTCAGAATTCCGTTGTATACAATTGAATTTGATTTATTTGAATTTATCCTAGGTTCTCTTAGAATTCTATTAATGTCACTTGATTAAAAAAAAACTCACTTTCTCACTGAGTTGAATTCACTTAACTTCAGTTAAATTCAGTTTTTTTTTTAAATAATTCGAATTCACGAATCGTTTCACTTAAAACCAGCTTGAATGTATACTTCAATTGTGTTTAATTAAATTAAATTTATTTTTAATTCCTTAAAATCTTCTACTTTAATCTACTTGACTTCAAGTGTATGCATCACTTTGAAATTTGGTTCGATTAGCTATATCCTCACAAATTCAGTTTTCATTTTAAATTATATTTTGCATTATAAATGTGTTAGCAAGCATTTATCATTTATTTTAATGCATTTAAATTCCAATAAAATTGCAGTTTATTGAGAAAATCCTTACAAATACCATGTTTTCAAAGATAATTCAGTTATTGAATGAAAAACAGGAAGTGCCCTTCGATGTATTGCTCAAAAATTTTAAATATTTAGATCAAAGAGTGATGTATCGTGTTGAAATTGAATTTCGAATTGGTTTAACGTGAATGTTTCGTGCTCGAACATTCATGCAATTTAATGAAAATGAGACATTGCATTTTAATGAAACTTGGATATCGATTTGCTCATCTACATCGAAAAGCTAGATTCTGCGCGTATGATTTTGCCCAGCGCTTTATAAGTTGGAAAGCGCTTCGAAAATGCAATGATTGGCTCGGGAAAAGTTGCACGTTGATTGGCTCTGACGCTGCTCGAGCAAAAAGTTTCTTCGATGAGTTTTAGTTTCGACGTGGAGGTGTGGCATGAGAAATGATTTCCAATCGACTTTCCTCAACTTTAAAGATATTTTGCAACTTATTTTTTGTCCTCATTTTTTATTCCATTCATTATTCTGCAATTTTCAAATTAAATAAATAATAAAGTTATTTTTTTAAGTTAATTACCTTCTTCACCACGTTTCCAAAAATATTTATTAAACTTTAAAAACTGAAATTTCGTCTTTATTTTAAAAAATTTTCAACTTTATTAATTTACACAAATTAATAATTTGTGCAGCAATATTAAACTTAATCTGTGTGTAATGTGTATAGTAAAGATACATGTGAGTCAAGTAAAAATTTGCAATCCACATTGAAACATGAAAGAGCAGGGATTACACGCCAACAAAGGATTTTAAAATGAGAGACAGATTAGATTAAAAAAAATATCTGAGAGGAAAATTCCCGATTTAAGAAGAGCAAAGATGCGTCCATTCTTTCTTTAATACGAACATTAACTAATTCAGGGCTTACAATTTTTTTTCGCTTTTTAAAATTCTTCTAAAGAATCAATACTTTCTCAGAATAGATGATTTCATGTTTTTTTTCACAGAGTTTGAGGAAATGCTCCTTGATTTCTTTCTTTAATTATCTGTAAGCAAATATGTAATTGTTCGAAAGTTTCCTCATACTCGAAAAACAAGATCATAAACTTCGACGAAACTACGCACAGAATAAAAAAAATTAGTAGCTTAGTTTTAGAAAATACTAAAGTAAATACGTCTAACCGCTTTTAATCGAACACGTGGATTGTAATTTATGTTTACTGATTCGTGGAATGTTGGTTTAAGTGTGAAAATTAGATAACATTTTGGCAAAGAAGAATTAATTTTTAAATAACTGTTATGACGTTTTCAATGTAAATGTTTTCCTTTTGTCAAGAAACAAAAGCATATGGTAATTTATTAAAAGATGAATTATTTACTTTATTTATTCTAAATGAAAATATAAGTTTTTATAAAATTCTTGTATAAACGTTTTTTTTCACACGTGTCCCCTCGGTGTCCCCTTTATGTCGACCAAAGCCTCTCACATAAAAAAATCATGTATTATTCAGACTCGCATATTTTAATTTGTCTATTCTTTTATGGGAATTAAGTTTGTATCCACTCGTTAAAAACACATATTTGAGATAGAGGAGCTTTTGATATTTTAATCAAAGAGGAAAGTACAATGTCGTTAAAAACATGTTACGGGCGACCATTTTATGGTGGTAACGCATTTTCAAATGAAATGGCACTTTAATTAATTTGCAAGGGATTTCAAAACAAGGTAGAAAATTTTTCTTTTGGCAGTAACAGCAACATGCGATTAAAGCGGTTGTTTTCGTTTTTCCACCTTTTAAGAATTTTAAATTTAAACTTTTTAGATAGATTGCAGACGAAGACAAAATTGTATTTTAAAGTTTTTAATTTCAAATTTAATCTTGTCACGTTCGGAAATATTTCGTATACGCGTTTTTAATTAAAAGGGTTTTTATTTTTTTTTTAATTCAAATATGTGATTAAAAATCGTTCAAATGTTAATGCATTTGAATATATTGAAATTCGGACCTTGCTTTGAATGTTCTAACATCAAATATAAAAAAAATATTTATCGCAAGGTGTTCATTTGCACATGGTCAGCATTGTATAAATTACTTTTTTATGTAAATAGTGACAGCTATAACAATGATTATCTG
This sequence comes from Druon quercuslanigerum, assembly GCA_010014905.2. NCBI lineage: Eukaryota > Metazoa > Arthropoda > Insecta > Hymenoptera > Cynipidae > Druon > Druon quercuslanigerum. The sequence goes on along the minus strand of JAAAKG020000001.1, from coordinate 2,004,310 downwards.
TCTTAGAAATATAAAAATATTTTTTCTGAAATTTTAAAAGCAGCTGTCATTTGTATCTCTTAGGACAATGACTTTATAATAGGAATCCCTGTGATCGAGAAATTAATTAAATTTTTTTTTTAACATCTCTTGAATTAGACGGAGACCAAAATTAAAACAACCGAAATGGTAACTGGAATTTAAAGTTTTAATTTATCTACTTTGACAGTGCTTTGAAAGTGTCTTTTACTTTGAAAGTGTACGCTTCTATGTGTGTTTCTCACTTTCGGCTTGTCTAATTGTGAAGACTTCGAATTCGGATTTATTCAATTGTGAAGATTTTCATTATAATTGTTTAAGGTAGTTGTACCAAAAATCATATCCCTGAATAAATAGTCTTTCTAGGATTTAGGAATCAAAATAATATTACTAATAATAACAGATCAAATAAAAAAAATGGATTTTAATTTAAATATTTGAAAACTGTCCAAAATAATGTATTTGAACAATGTTTTTTTTTAATTTAATTTTTTCTTATTATCGCTTTTTACCAATTTTTGATAATTGGTTGAATTTTAATAATTGATGGCTTATTCGACCGGGAAAAACTTTCACTGCAACTGTTACTATTTCCAATTTTAAAAGTAAATTTGTCTGTGGCTGAAATCGTTAAATCCTATTTTTTGAAGGAAAACATTTGTTGAGCAAATAACTTTATTGAAAATGATGTATTCACTTTTTTAAAAAGTTGTCATCAGTAGAGTTGTAAATAATATTTTTTCCAAAAATATAAATAATGATTTATTAAAATTCATCCTTTTAAATTCTGATCCTAATGAGAAGGTATTGGTGTTATGTGAAAAAAGACATTCGTGGATTTCATTAAATGTCGACGTTTTGAGGCCCCCTGAGTCTGCAAAAATAGTTTTTACGTCTGTGCCTGTCGTCATTGTTTCCGTTGTCGTTGTAGTCGGTAAACACTGTAACATTTGAAGAATATATTCAATTGGATTGCCCTTAGGCACACTTTCTAAGGATATGAAAAAAGGAAGATTTCATTAGTCCCATTTTTTTTAACAAATTTTAAAAAGTTAAAGCATTTCAAAAATTTTTGAGACCACTTTTTTAATATTTGAAAATTCTTTTGACAGCTATTTATAGTACACAAAAATGCGAACAATTTATCTTTCTTACTTTTTTTGATAAAATATCAAAATCAAAAAACCAAACGAAAATGAACATTTGAAGTCAAACAAAAAAAAACGTGATATGGGAAAAAGTGAAAAAAGAAAAACGTGACTTTTGCAAGGTCTTAAAAGTTTGTCTAAACAACTTTTTAAATTTTTCTAACAAAAAATCGAAAATTCAAATTTTGATTGAAAAAAAAACTGATCAAAAAGCAAGTACACAATTTTTTGGTCAAAAAGTGCGAGATATGTGAGACAAAATTTATTTAACCAAAAAATATTGACAAATTTGTTAGGAATATTTTGTTGATAGAAACTTAGTTTTTCTTTAAATCTTGTAAAAACACAAGATTAAAAATCAAAAAATTATAAAAACAAGGCTATAAGAATTAGAATGTCTCAATTTCCATGCATATTATGAATTGTAATGATATCAATTTATTGAAATGGTATATGTTTCAGCGCAGTTAATAATAACGTTGAAAGCAACATAAGGAACCAATATTAAAGTAATACTGAGAAATACATTTTGTAGTTTATTTTGCAATATCCAAATACGCAATTCTAGGTAGAGGCACAAAAAAATGTATTCTATTTGATATAAAAGTATTATGCACAATGTAGAAAATTCGACATTTTTAGAAAAAATCGAGTACGAAGCGCGGGTACGCAATGAGAATGTGCTCGCTAAAGTCGAAAGAGCTTTAAAAGAAGAGAGTTCACAATCGCAAATTTACAGTTGTCGATCCGTTGATCTTTAATTTTGGAAGGTCTGCGGACGAATGTGTGAGAAATGCAAAGACCGAGCGCGGAGTGCGGCAACAAACAGTTGCACGTCCTGGTTGCGCTTAAAGTCTTGCGCAAAGCTTTTTTAACAAAAGAGAATTCACAATCTCAAAATTACAGTGCTGGATGTTTTGAATTTTAATTTTCAAAGGCCTGTGCACGAATGTGAGCACAATACTAAGTCCGAGCGCGTGGCGCGAGGTAAAAATAAAATCAAGCGCGAGAATCAACAATCGCGCGCCCTACAAGCGCGCTCAAACTTTTTTTACATGATGAGAAAAAGTTTAGTTACCAAAAACATTGTTAAAAGAATAATTTTTCGTAAGTTTTATACTTTGTTCTTAAAAAAAATGTATGTATGATAATTTCTATATCCCTGGAATACCCATAAAATATTCTGAAATGTTTTTGGGATGTTTCTTCGATATTCAAATGATTTAAATGACCAACGAAAGGTATCTAGAAAACTACAATATCTTACGTTGGACATTTGAATATCCCAGAAATATAAAAAAAAATCCAGGATAACTTATGGATATTCCGGGGATATAGAAATTTCCGCCTTGTGCGGATTATGTATGTATATGTATAGGACATTCACAGGATATCTTTGGACATCAATGGGATATCCTGCAATATACTAGTGCTGTATGAGGACGGATTATATTATTTTCATTCTTCAAATCATAAACAAACTTTTTCCAAAGACCTGATTTTTTGCACGACGACTAGGAGAGACCAACACCCTACGATAGATATGGATCCCACAGGAGATAATCATAATTATAAGCACAAAATTAGTAAAATAAACAATTCTAGTTTTAATATACTAACTTGTATCTAACTTGTATTTATCTGCTGTAGCATCATTATCTTCTATGGGAGCGTTCACATATTACGTAACGCGCATATGGGGGAAGGGGGTTCTGCTATAGCGCAGAGCCTATATTAAAGTTACATACATTTACTGTAGAAAAAGCGTTACGTAGAGGGGTTGGTGGGTCAAAAATGGCAAGAAAATGCGTTACGTAATATGTGAACGCCCCCTATGGTGGTCTCCCTCGCCTTAATTTCGAATACTTGAAAATGAAAAGCAAACTAAGACTCAATTTTATATTCTGCAACTATTAGGCCGTTCGTGTTGAAAATATAATATATGTACAATTATTAAGGGATATAAAATTGAACATTTTTTTTTTTTTAATATTCTAGTCTAAAATTCTATTATGCCTTTTTTTGAACACAGTCAGTTTGAAATTGTAATATTTCAGACGTCAAATGTAAAATAAATCATCTTTGAACGCTTCAAACTTAAAACTGACCATCCACACTTTCAGTTTGAAATTTTAAAATTGAAATATTACAAAATGAAATTAAAGAACATTTTTCAATATTTTAAAATATATATATTTAAAGTAGCAAGTTACTGAAAAGTTGCAATTAACACTTCAGTGATATAGTTACTTGTAACAACTTACTACTTAACACTTGCGTGGTCACATTCATGCACACAATCATAAAAATGTATGCACACATGTTAACGGAGAGACGTATGGACACAGAATCGGAGAAACTGCAAAAGCGACGGCGTCGTATAGTCGACGTCGGCGTCGGCGGACGATGAGAGAGAAGTAGAAAGAGAAAGGATAAAGAGAAAAAAGTTGCGGGAGAGAGAGAGAAAGAGGAATAAAAAGCGAGAGGACGCTACTTTACTTGTAGGTGGGTGTAGGCGCGCGTTCAGACGCGTACACACACACAGTCGAGGGATCTTTATCAAAGTCAACGCACGCCGGTCGCCATGGCAACGAAATTGGATTTTTTTTCGAAGTTTTTTCGGCCCTTCTCTCGGCGGTGCCCGCTCACGAGGGGGGGTGGGTTAGAGTTGGGGTCGGGGAAAGGCTTCGGTGGAAGCTGCGAAGCAAGGGGTCATGGGGTAGCGGTGTAGACGGTAGAACGAGGGCGGGGGGTCGGGTGAGGTTAGTGAAGAGGGAGAGAACCGAGGTGGTCGGGGAGAATCTGACGAACGGCGACCGGGGAAGCCAATAATTCGAATTGAGAACAGCCAATGGCCGTGCATCTGATTTTTTGTCGTATCATCGCTCTCCGCGAGCGCGAGGTCGCCTCTCGCATCGGCCGCGCAAAGCGAAGCCCCCTCCGCCACTCTCCCCCATTCTGGCTTTTTTTTTGTAAAATTTCCTCTCCTCACTGTATCTTTCCCAGTTTTCTGTCTCTGTCCCCCTCGCTGTCTACCACCTTGTCGTCTTCGACCCCCCCCCCTCCCCCAACTGTCCCTTCATCGCGGACCCCGCGAATCCGAGGTTCCGTGGCTGCATCTTTCTTTATCCACCTACACTCGTTCTTGCAGCAACCTTCGTCAGTTTTCATATGAGCCTTCGTTATAGTTACGATTTTGTATTATACCAGCAAAATGCCTCGTGAGATACGCACTCGGTGCAGGATTGAAATGCTTTTTGTTCGAGGCTCTGACTACTTCTTTGAACTTTATTTTCTCCGGATCAGGATATTAAGTAGATCAAAAATACTGCACTTGGTAGAAAATTTTCAACTTTATGCGGATGATTGCTGGTCGAGCCAGGACAAGAGCATAATTTTGACTATGCTGTGATACAGAAGAATCTGAATAAATCGCATTTAATGTAGATATGACTTTCACCTTGTTGATGCTGAAAAATACTTCCAACGGCAAATTTCGCAAAGTGTTTCTGTTGAACATCAGCAACGATCGGGCAAAAATAATCGGGCGCTGGGTATTCTCTGACTAGAGAAACTGGCCTGGTAACAGTCAGGCACTGGTTGAGCTTCAATCAGAGGAAATTAACCTGGTAGTAATAGCGAGGTCCTAGGATGGCTCTGAAGAACGCAACATATCAAGTAATACTGCCTGGGCCCCTCTGGGGATCTAATTAAAGTATTTGATCTGGGCAATATTAATTGTCGGGGACTTGTCCAGCTCTAGTCGGAGAAAATAATCTGGACATCAGTCCCCCTGAACAGCAAGGACAAACTAGACAGATCCCCATCAAAATCCAATCTATATTTACAAAGGGATTTTTTCAAGTTACAATAAATTTGGATGAAAATTAATTTAACATAATTCAAATTTAAAAACTATTCATACACTTTAAAAGTATACTTCATCATTTTAGTCCTTTTAGAGTTGAGGGTATAATTTTTTTGCAGATACTACTTTATTTAGAATACATTTCGTGGTAAAAGTTCGAAAAAGCGTTTATCTCAGCAATAGAGGTAGGCATCGAGCTCAGATTTTGAAAGGCTTTTTATTTATTGTTAAATCCACAGTAAAAACAAAAGGTTTTCTTTTTTGTTGCAGGTAAATTTCCAGCGGTATACGGTGAGTCATCTCCGCATACCTGATATATTAATTTAAACCGGTTACTCATGTTAAAATTAAAAAGAGTACACCAATGAGGTTGTTTTGACTTACACTTGGTTATTAATTTTTACATTAGCATTTACATTTTATGAAAAATTATGATTTTATTTGAATTTTGAAGTTAATAATTAAATTTTTAGAAATCAGCAAATTTCAACTTCAAGAATGATATTTTTGAAGGTTTCAGGGTTTAGAAGAATACAATAAAAAAGAATTGAGTTTTAAATTTTTCTGAAAATGAGTCAAAATTATTTGTCAAATAATAGTCTTTTGACATTTATTATTTTTTAACCTTAGTAATCAGTTGTAATTTTGCTAATTTTTTTACTTGGAACATCATTATTTTTATTCTGCTCGTTAAATTTGATTCAAGATATTTCTTTTCAATCCGTGATTTCATAAATTTCTTTATTTAACAAATGCTAAACAATGTATTTTTAATCAAATTTAATCAAAGAACTTTCCAATATCGCGAAATAAATCTAAATTCCCAGAATTCCTAATTCAAGAAAAATATTTCCCAAAAAGAAAAGGAAATGTTTCTTTCGTTCCAGCTGAAGGCATTTTAGGTTGGAAATACTAAACATCTTCCAAAATGTGTGCATGATTCATTCTAAAAATAAATGTTTTTTTTTCATATTTTCCAAAATTTCTAAAGTTGGCACAAATCTTTTTTAATTTTTTATTTTGTATTATTGGTAGCTTGAAAAAACTGTATATACAAAAAATTATATATTTTGGACCAATAGGAACTTTGTTTTGAATTTGTAAAAATGTGAATCTTACTCAAATAAAAAAAAGAAGCAAGATAACTTACAAGAAATATCATTGAATTTAAAGCCAAACATTAAAATGTAGAAAAAATGTAGGTATTCTTTATCACTATGAAGCTTTTTCTGTTAGGAACTTGAAAAACTCAATTAAAATTTAAAATATAAATGACAATGTAAACATTTCCGGGTTAATAACCAAGTGGAAATTTCTGTAGTCCGCCGAAGCACGGTACTGGCCCTGTACTGGTCACCAGTACAAATAATCGTCAATTCGACCAATACTGGCTAACTGATGGCTCCACGATCGGGGTACTACTGTACCAACAGTATAAATATTTTAAAAATACGTTTAAAAATAGGTTTCATGTGTTCACATACATTTTATGTAATTTTTAGTAGTTGTAAAATGGTCTGAAGCACCTAAAAAGCAAAACGTTACACGAAAGACTAAAAAATTTGTTATTAAAAAAATGGTCGCAGTTCACGATAAAATTTCTAATTTCTGTCGTTAAAAAATTTTAAATGCTCATAAAAAGAACGTTTCATGAAATTATAAAAAGTTGTAAAATGCTGTAAAATGCGAAAAAACGAAATATTACACGAAGAAAGAATGTGACTGTTGTAAATTACTTATTAAAAAATTATTTTGCTCACATTATATTTATTTCTTATTAGCGTGTTTTGTCAAATAATTGGAGTATAGAAATAGTGAGTGTTAAAATTAACAAAAAGTTTGAATGAAGTTCACATTTTTTAAATTACAAATAATATTCGGATTATATGTATAGGATGATGATGAATGGATAAAGTAGATTCTATGCTGTACTGAAATTCCGACAATCTGTTCTAGACCAGGACTGGACTAGTCGTATATTTCCACCTGAGCAATATTTAGTGTCCAGAAATCTGTAACTTTTATTGAATATATATAATCTCTTAGAAATTTTTGAAATCTTTCACCTAGCGTGGAGCATTTACACGTTCTCGATGCATACGCTGCTGAGGTGAGTAACTAACGGCTGACTTCATCCGGACGCCCGCGCCGCGCCGAGCTTACCCGAGTCGGTTTTCTTCACGATAGTTCCGATCTCGAGAAGTTTTGGAAATCGGGACACTCCTAGCAATCTAAAAGAAGTCTTAGCACTCTCTATAAGCTAAATCGATTGAGGCTGCCACATTCATAGTTTTGAGATTTCTAAATTTCTCAGTGTGTAGCCCCTCGGAGTACTCGAAATTAACTAATGGTGATATTTAACAGAATACAAATTTGAAATCCTTAAGCAATATAAAAAAATTAAAATGTTCTTAAGTTCCATATTCTGTTAAAAATGTTTGTTGTTTCTTCTATTTTTTTAAGGTGGAATTGTCATATGTTTCTCCCTTCACTTGTGTCAGTACATTTTATAATTTTTCTATCGATGCTCAGAAAAACGATCGCCCTCTTCCTACTCCCTCACTCTCGTTCATTCTTTACTCGCTTCTCTATTTTTGTTCTCCTTTTAGCTTCGCGTTCGGCCACGTGCACACGTAGAGGTAATTTTTATTTCGAAAAACTTTTTTATTAAAAAAGTTACTCTGACACTCCGCCCCGCAAAGGTAAAGATAGGTACGCCATAGGTAGTATATACCAGCAGTATATACTACCTATATACATGTGTATATATCTATACATACATATATACATATCTATATATATATGGATGTGTATATAGATATATATCCGACAGAATGGCCGACGCATTAAAACTTTTACGGCGAACGATATTTCATAACTTTTGTATTTCGAAAAATGCACGGTGCCTTCGTGCTCAGGCTGAGGCTGGCACTCTGTGCATGTGCGCGTTTACCTACACGCGGTATCAACTGCTATTCTGTTTTAACTAGTCCTCTTCTGTGTGTAAAGCAACCCTCTTTTCCCGCCGCTTTTCATCTTTCTCTGTCTTTCCCCACGATTATTTGTTCCTTTCTCCCTTTTTCGCGAACCCTCTAATTTCTCTTCGTATCAGCGTCCCTCTCACTCGTCCTCGGAACCCTCCACTCGTTCTTGCTTTCTTCTATCTTCACCTCCTCTTTTTATTATTTTTTTATTTTTTCCCCTCTTCAACGCACCCGCGATGTATTAGCTTCACGCGCACGGCTTTATAACGAATATTTGAAATGTTTCCACGTCAAACACGCTACACCAAAGCATAGATTGTGGGATGAGCCGAATGAGTGCTTGGATTACTTTCAAGTGTTTAACTTTAATCTTTCTTCAAAATTAGAAATACAGTATTAACTTTTCATTTAATCGGATAATTATTTTTCTGAAGATGTAAATTGATAATTAGCTATTAATCGGCTTTGGTTATAACAGACCTCACACTCTTGTCCACTTTCACCTGTTTGAAAATATTCTACTTTTTTACATGTTTTCAAGAAATTAATTCTTTTTTTATAACTTAATAGGAAAATCTAAATTTTTTTATAGAAAATTTGTCATTTTTGATTAAAAATCTGTCTTTGATATTTTTTTATATCTTCGAAACATAATTTTTTTTATTGCTCTTTATGGGTAGAAAATGTATCTTTTTGAACAGAAATATCATCTTCATTGGTTGCAAATAAATTATCTTTTGAAAGATTCATCTGTCTTCTAACAAAATGGCCCTCTTGGCTTGAAACTTTGAGTAAAAATTCAACTGTTTGGTTGAAAATGAAAATTTTCGATAAAAACTCAACTCTTTTGTAGAAAACTCATCTTTTTGGCTCTTAAAAATTTATCAATAGGTAAATATTTTAATTGTTTGTTTAAAAATGACCTTTTTCATTAAAAATGTTATACTTTTGCATATAATTCGCATTTTTGTGTTTAAATTTCACCTGTTTCGTAGAGAATTCGTTTTTTGTTTATTTGAAAATTCATCTCTTTTGGTTGACGATCAACTATATTGTCAAAAGTTCGTTTTTTGTATTGAAAATTCAATTGTTTTGTAGAAAAACTGTGAAATCAATGATAAATTACACATATATCAAAATTATTACGTGCCCATGCAGTATCATCTCTTTTGACGTTTTAATAATATTTAGGTACTTAAGGGCAGATTTTATAATTGAAACTTCCTCAAAATTGATTATTTTGCGTTTTGGCGATTTTAAAAAGCACCGGTGCAAAGTTTGAAATTAGATTTTAAATTATCACTGTAAATAATTTTTATTATTAAATGCTGATAATACTGAGAGGTTCCAACCCATGAACATCAGAGTTATTATCCATACGAGCGATTTTCATTACCCTTTCTTCCACACAAATTTGGAAAAAAGTCAATATTTCAAGTAAAAAAATGAGAAGAAATTATTATTTTTATTTTTGAGCTCGTATTTTTTCTACTTTTTCTTCTCCAAATTATTCCTTTTGCTTTTATCTTTTATTTTAAAAAACATGTAGCCTCTTCTGGTTGCCGAGTTATGCACTTTTAAGTTGAAGTGTGCACGTCCTCTCTCCCGTGCAACAGCCGGGTCACAAGATGCACACAGCGAACATACTCATAGATATTTATGAATTGTTTTATACAACAGTTTGATTTTTCAACAAAAGAGATCATTTTCAATAGAATATTTTAATTTTCAAGCAAAGAGATGAATCTTTAATTTAAAAAAATGAATTATTAACAAAGTAGTGTTTTAACTAAAAGAGATAAATTCTCAAACCAGAGATAAATTTCCAACTAAAAAAGATTTTTCATTCAAGACAAAAAATTAACGAAATTGTGGAATTTTCAAACCAAAAAGGCAAATTTTCTACAAAACAGTTTAATTATCTACAAAACAATCATTCTAAAAAAATAGTTCAATTTATTAACCAGAGATGAATCTTCAATCGAAAAAAATGAATTATGAACAAAGTAGCATTTTAACCCTCATCACTTATACCTCTAAAAAATGACATACTACTTACATGGGGTCAAATTCAACCCAACTGACTTTGAAGCGTTGTCATACTGATTGTATACATGGTTTCAGCTTGCAAAAATTCACATACGCTGTTTAATATATAGAAATTAGATTCTGATAGGTTTTTTTAATGAAAATTATTTTGATCTGTATAAAAAAATTCTCAAAATCCTCTTCAAATTTTAATCCAAATTTTATTTTGGGGTCATTCTGACCCCGTGTAAGTGATAAGGGTCAACCGAAAGAGATAAATTTTTCAACCGGAAAAAATGTTGCAACTAAAAAAGATTTTTCAGGCAAGAAAGAAAAAAAAAGTCAACGAAATTGTGGAATGTTAAAAAAGGCGAGTTTTGTACAAAACAGTTGAAAATTCAACTATTTTGTATCAAATTCGCCTTTTTGAATTGACGACTCCACAATTTCGTAGGGTTTTTTTCTTTCTTGACTCAAAAATCTTTTTTCGTTGCAAAATTTTTTCCAGTTTAATAATTCATCTCTTTTGGCTAAAAATGCTACTTTATTAATAGTTAATTTTTTCGGCTGAAGATTCATCAGTTTGGTTAAAAATTAAACGATTTTACTGAAAATTATCTTTTTTGTTGAAAATTCAAGTGTTTTGCAGATCAGTTCATAAACATCTATTACTTATTCGCTGTGTGTATCTTGACCCGACCGTTGCACGGGAGAGTAGACATGCATAACTCTGATCCCAAAAGAGGCTATAAGGTTTTTTTTGAACGAAGGATAAAATCATAAGGAAGAATCTAAAAAAATGTTGAAATTTTTTTTACTTGAAGGTTTGACTGTTTTTTAAATTGTTATAGTACAAAGGGCACTCAATTTTACATAAAACATATAAATTTGATTAAAATCGAATAAAAAATGACGAGATGTAGTAGTATTTTCGAAAAATGCATTTAAAAATTAAAAGTGACGTAATTCCGACAATTTTGAAATTTGTTCAGAAATATTTTACCATAATGTCTTAACTACCTAACACTATTATTTCTCCCAGTTTAATGAAAATTGCTCGTATGGCAAACAACTCTGATATTCCTGACTTGGAACCTCTGTACTGTTATAACGTTCTTAGGCATGGCAATAAAAGTTTTTGATTTTGTCTTTCATTTTCAGAGATTGTCTAATTTCAGAAGCGTTCAATATATACATTCATCCAATATTGAAGTCTTTGAGCAAAAATTGTTGTTTAATTAAAAACTCCATTTTTGCACACTTTACATTATGATTTTAAGTTCAATACTCTGAAATCTGGATCGTTTGACAGAAAACAGATAATTTTGGACGGCCGTGTTTACGCACACTAAAATTTCAGGAGCTTAGAACAAATATTTTCAGTTTGCCCAGGCAAACTGGAAAAGGCGACTAGGTTTACCGGTGAGCGTAAACCAAATATTTGTCAGCCCTAGACACTTCTATATTATTTTATTATTGTATTTCTGTTTTAAAAGTCTACAGTTTTCAATATTTTTAAGTTTTTAGGCTTTTAATGTCAATTTGTTAAATTTTAGACGATTCCCATGTTAACTTATTGAATGTTCAATGTTTCAAAGTTTAAACTATAGCTGTTAACAGTTCTGATATTAAATTTTGCAATTTCAAAAGATTTATTTCTCTAAGTTTTAATAGTTTATTCGATTGGGAACGTTTTCAGTTTACAATTTTTAAACTATGTTAAGGCTTTCAATTTTAAATAAAATGATTATATAATCTGGAAGACTTCATCTTTGAGCCTTCCAATTAAAAATTATTGTTGTTTAGGTTTTTACGCTCGATTTATGCTTCCAGTTTGAAATTGTCTCTATTTCAAATCTTAGAATTATTTTTTAGTCCATGTCTCTTTAATGATCATCTTTATTGATTAACATTTGTATGTACAAGAATCGGACGTGAAATTGAACTCAATTGCCTAGAATTTTTACAAAAACATACCTGATAAAATCTGGAAATCTTACCGTTTTGGAAACGGACTTCTGTAGCAACCCTGAATTGAAAATTATAAGTAACTCAACAAAACTTTAATCAAGTGTTCTTGAAAAATTAAGTAGAAATTTGTGATGGTAGAGTTGTGCTCTCTTTTGTCGCACCTTAATTTTATGTTAAAACTAATTTGTTTTTAAAACAGGGTCTTGCTTTCAGAATATTTTTTAGCTTAATTTAAGATAATAATTAATCTAATATATTTGTTCTGTAATTTTAATGTGGCTTTTTATATTACCCAATTAATAATTATTAAAACAGGTACTTCACTCTTAATTATGAAAGTTTGAATGCACTTGATTGTTTCTCAGCGTGGGGAGAATTTACCTGATTTGAAGTCGATAACTCATGAGTCATGAAGCATTACTCCGACGATAATTGGCAAGTCAGACGTGTTCTCACAAGAGGAGGACACGCACGTAATGCGTAATATACCGTTGACTTGTTTGATTTTTAAAAAGCATGTAGAAAAGAGCGATATCGTAATCTAGTTCTGCCTAACCTGCCTCAACAGCAAGACCTAAAGGTCGTAATCTTGAGCGAGTATCTTCCTGGTGAACGAACATAACGGACTATTGAATCCGACAGGTTCCAATCGAACTCCCCGGGGAATTAGTCTCTGTTTGTGCGCGATAGTCGAGAGGTACCGTCAAACGGCGTAATTTCGGACATGTGGGATAAATTCTGTCATACGGAAATGGATACTTTAAATTACTTAAGGGCATGTGACAATTATCCGATCCCTAATTTACCGAATTGTCTTTTATCATACCAATTTCACAAGGTATGGGATATTGAGCTGGAAGTTTTAGAAAATAAAGAAAAGGGACTGAGGAACGTTTATATACTAATACATTTTCAAAACTACAAACAAAAAATAATTTTTAGAATTTTTTCTGAAAATTTATTTAGCATCCCTCTTTTCCCGCCGCTTTTCATCTTTCTCTGGGGTTTCCCACGATTATTTCTCCCTTTCTCTCTTTTTTGCGAACCCCCCTCTACTTTCTCTTCGTATCAGTGTCCCATTTAGTGTCTTATCAGTGTCCCATAATGTCATTATAATATTATATAATTAATATACAATCCATTATATAACAATATAATCTGCAATTACAATGTCTTATATTGTCCCATCAGTGTCCCAGTGTTATTACCCTATTTTCTTTATTATCTCAAACTTTCCGCTCAATATCACAATTTGATTGGAATTGGTATGATCAAAAAAAAATTTTCGGCAAAGTAGGAATCGGATATGTATATCACGTGCCCTTCAGACCGGTGGTTTATACCTGAATCTAGAACCAGTTAAGGCTTGAGCTGATTCCAGATTCTTGGAACAGTTTTGAGTAATTTATCCTATCAAATTAGGGAATTTAGTGATGTCCGAATTTACCCCACATACGGTCTGAATAATTTTATATGAAAGATTCGAGGACCTCAAAGTTAGAATTGGGAAGATGTTGTAAATGGTGCCTATAATCAATTTTTCATAAACTTAAAATAATATCCTGCGCCGTTTTTTGGATTCATGAAAAATTCATTAAAATTGCTATGTATAATAACTTAAACGCTAAATAAGCTGGTACAACCTTATTATTACGAGCTTGAAAAAGTATATAAGCAAGTTCAAATACTTGAAAATCATTAATGAAATAGTCATATGAATTCTTTATGTCAATATATTTCATTAATTATTAAAAACTAGCCGTATTTTTTGAAATTATAAAATAATTTTTATTTGTTAAAACAAAATCACAAGCTATTAAACGTACCCGTGAAGAAATGTTGGCATGATTCAAGCAGGGCCCAGGCTTGGCTAAACTAGACCCAGGGCTGGTGAGCTAGCCTGGGTCGAGCTCGAGTGAAACGTTAAATTTGCCCTGGGACAGGCTTGATACCCTAGGTTGACCCTGCCTTAGCCCAGGTCTGGCTTTAGTTTATGATAGATTTTTGGCCATTCTTTATTTTCTTAATTAAAAGTAGAAAGTATGCAAAAATATTTGTTATTTTAGTTTAAGTTGACCATTGAACGTACAAAGGTTTGGAATTTAAAATATTTTCTCCAAATGATTCGAATTTGCAAATTGTGGTATTTAATTCATTACCTCGCCAGATTCTGATTCTTCTTCATCATCTGCTTCATCAAAATCTATATACAACAATTTCTTAATTTTCGTTCGTCGTATTTATTATATAATTTTAAGTTTTAAAGATTATTACCTCAATTAATAACGAATTTACACTTTATAGTTCGACGAAAATGTGGTCTCAATTTGAGGTTAGAAGTCACGTGCAATCTTAATGTGAAAATATTATTTATAATTAATAGAAGTTCTTGCTTGCAATTTCACCTCGTAAGTATAGGATACTGCCGATTGCTTGCTGCTTTCAAACTTTTCGAGTGCTTTTTACTTTAGGCATTTTTATAAATTTTATTTCAATGATTGTCACTTTGGAATATTTGACACTCGAAACTTGAAACTATTAGTAAAAAAGAGAATAGTACTACGCCATCTGTCGTCAATTTTAAGAACTTGTACTTAGCCGGGCCCAAGCTCTAACCATTGAAAAATTCAAGCTAGGCCCAGGCTAGGGTACCCCAGCCTGGTCCATGTCTGGAACCGGGAAGAAACTTGGCGATTTCTGCACGGGTACTTACAGTTTGAGTACATTTAGCAAGTATTTAGCACGTTTTAAACCAAAGAAAACTTACAATTACATAATATTCAATGAAAATATAATTCATTATGCAAACAACAAAAATTGAAATTTAATAGATTTGTGAATTTCAAACTTTAAGTGTTTGTAAATTAAAGGTGTCTACTATTATATTCGCAAACAGCTTTAAGTAAATTTTCTGCATACTTCGGATGTATCTTTTTCACATTATACTTAATCCATATTTTTTAAAGTTTGCATAAGCTGATTCCACAGCTATATCCGAGTAGAACCCCAACCATTTTTTTTCCTCACAAAAATTTTTAATATGAAAAAAACGGAGTGAACTTTCGGGGTTACTTTTCGGGAATCATTTGAAATACAAGAATCTACAACATCTTTAAATGCGTCAAAACATGTAATAAATTGCATACAAGAAAAATTACAGGTTGTTGTGCAAATTTCACGTAAAACATCCACTTTGTTTAATAATGTTTTACACGAATTTCCTTTAAATCCTGCACTTCCATATAATATTTCTCGGCTGACATTGCTAATATACTTGCTAAACATTCTCCAACTGTAAGTACGTGCAATAACTTGTATTTTTGTTTTGTCAAATAAAAAATATTTTATAATTTCAAAAAGTACGGCTAGTTTTTAGTAATTAATGAAATATATTCACATAAAACATTCATATTACTGTTTAAATAATGATTTTCAAGTACTTTAACTTGCCTAAATACTTTTTCAAGCTCGTATCATATGGTTGTACCAGCTTATTTAGCGCTATTATACATAGCAATTTGAATGATTTTTTCACGAATAAAAAAAAGAGGCTCAGGGAATAATTTTAAGTTCATAAAAAATTGATTATAGGCACCATTTACAACAACTTCCACGCTCGTAACTTTAGGGTCCTCGAACTTTTCATATAAAATTATTCAGCCCCACCGTGCACATTTACGAAATAACCCTGTTTGACGGCACCTTACAAAATCCTTCATACTTGAACAAAATTCTCTGTTTCAATTAACGTCAAAAATAAAAGCAATTGATAACACGGGGTGTCTGCTTACCTGAAAAACCTGAAATTCTCAGGCAATTTTTATATATGTACCTAGAAAAACCTGTAAATATCCATGTATAATTAAATTGTGTATTTTCGTTTGTGAAAGTAGCTTTTAATTAAAAAGTAAAAGTATTAAAGTAGCTTTTTAATGAAAATATTTTATTCAAAATTAATTTTTTTTTTTTTTTTTTTTTTAGAAATTAATTTTTTCTACCGAAAATTCGACTATTCTACCTTTTTGCTAAAAATTCTACACTTTGGTTGACATTTTTTCTCTCTCCTTTATAACTTAAAAATCTTTATTAGTTAGGTTGTAAATTAATTTTCTAAACTATTTGATTAAAAATTCGTCTTTTTGTGTTTTATTTTTAATAATTAATTTAATTGCAAGTGTAACTAATCCAGTCAAGTATTCTATCATTTTATTTAAAAATTCATCTTTCTGGTTTGAAGATTCATCATTTTAGTTAAAATGTTATCACTTTAGTAGAAAATTTAACTATTTTGTTGAAAAATCTTTTTTTTTTAGTAGGAAACTAATTCTTTAACTGAAAATTTAACTATTTCACTTTTAGTTAAAAATTTGTATTTTTTTGTTTAAAATATATCTAGTTTTGTTTCAAATTCAACTATTCTAGTTAAAGAGTCATCACGTTAATCGAAAGTGTATCGTTTTTGTTTAAAATTTAACTAATTCCAGTTGAAGATTCCTAATTGTAGTTGAAAATCCGTTCTTTATATACTTTATATATTAAAAATTAATTTTTTAAACTGAAAATTTAACTGTTCCAATTTTTTGTTGAAAAATTAGCTCTTTTCTGTTGAAAAGTTAACGATTTCCTTAAATACTCATCTTCGTGGATAGAAAAATAATCTTGCTGGATGAAAATTCGTCTATTTAGTTTTAAAATTAATCTCTTTTGATAGAAATTGCATTAATCAATGTGAATATCAATTATTAAATTTTCTGCTGAGAATTAATCTTTTTTTTTTTTTTGAAAATTTAACTTTCTTGTTTTTGGTCAAAGTTTAATCTTTTATGGTAGAAAAGTCATATTTTTGGTGGAAATAAGTAAATTTTACATTTTAAACCTATTTTTTTCTGTTTATGAAAGATTCTATTTTAAATATGTTACAAGATTAAAATGTTGGTCTTTGAAGATTAATGTTCAGGTCAAATGAAAAATAGATAAGGAACAAGTCAGGGGATTTTTCTAATCAAATTTTTCGGGCACCCTGACAACACGCTTTTAGGCACCATAGAAACTTATTTAACAAAACACGTAACAGTTTGAAATATTAGAAAAATATCTATATAAAATAGAAACTACTTACAGTTTGCAATGACTACCAAGTATTGAACTATACGATTTCTAAAGTAGATCTGAATTCATAATTAATCCCAAGTACTAATATAATTTATATTTCCTGTTTCTGTTAATTTACTTGCATTATTTAAAATTGCTTTGTAGGTAACTGAAAGGCTACTGAGAAAGTGTTCACCTAAATTCCTGATGAATAAAATTTGTTTAGATAAAAATATTTAGGGGGGAGGGCGGTGCCTGGCGCATTTCCCATGTATATATGTGTGTGTATATATATATATATATATATATATATATATATATATATACATAAGTGATACTAAA
>JAAAKG020000001.1:1976642-1986760 GCA_010014905.2 Druon quercuslanigerum | reverse complement strand
GCATCCCCTCTCCTGCGCCTACTGGGTTGAGACGGGCCGAGCGTAGAGGCAGTTCTGCAATCCGGTGCCTCAATTATATTATCACTTTCAATTTTTATAAAAATATGTCACTCATTTTGTAATTTCGCAGAAAAAATATCATAATGTATCAGTTTCAAAGAGGTAAAACATTAATACGATTTCTTATAATGCAAGGTTTCTATTTGACATACCTGACTCGAGGTTAAATTGCGTAGTTCGATTTGTTAAAGTATATACTTGGGGGACTGATATTAACGTCGCATATCATTTAATTGTATTTCCATCACCTTCAATCACTTCAAAAGTTTCATTTTTTTTTTAATTTCAAACGAATAAAGTCGTTTTTCTACCTCTTCTGAATTAAAATGATTTAATATTGATTATAAAACATTTAATTAAAACTTTAAATTATTAATTTTCTAGGACAGTGAGATCACACATTTTGTTCAGATTTGATAAGTTATTAAGATTAAGAATATTGAATTGAAATCTAGATAATGATATATTTTTGATCGTTTAGTCGAGAATGTAGAAAAGATGATCTCTTTTGAATTTCGCTCCCTCATTTTTGTGGAAGTATATTGAATTAACGATAAGAAGAGGGATATCGATTTACAGATTTAGGTTTAGGGGTCGCCTCAATGACAAGATTCACCCCATGGCGATATACAAAGGGGCTGTGTGAGTAATGGATCGACAGATTATGTGTAATTTATATGTAATCTGTCGAGCAGCCTTTATATCAGTGCTCCATCCGCCTTTGGAGGGATACACATGGTTAGAATCTTTCACTTCAGTATCAATACCAACTTTCCTTCAAGGCAGAATCCTATCATTTTTTTCCTCTCCATTTTATTGACAATTTGTATTCGATTCAGTTTTATTCATAGCCGCACAATATATGAAAAGTCCAACTTCTTCCATTTAAAAAAATTCTAATCAATTCAAATTTCATACTAAAATATCAAATAAATCTGTAAAGACCTTTTTCATATGAAACCGGCAGTCTGACCTTTATCATGTCACACAATTGTTTGGGGCTGAAATGTATTGTTTTCCAAGGCAAAATATAAAATACGTATTTCTTGTTTTACGTCAACATTTTTTTTATTTAATCACGCGGCCACATAGTTCATTTTGTGGCAAACCAAATTGATTCCTTTAGATTCCTTAGATAAAGTTGATTTTTTTAAATGATCGAAATGGCGTATATTTGTCTACAAAACTAAAAAGTGAACTTTCTCAAAAAGACCTTATTTGCTTTTTTTAGATTCATGAAGTAGATGTTCTGTGAGTTTTAAACTCATTTAATTGCAATTTAAAGAGGGAAAACAGAAATAATTATTTCTTCATATGAACAAACTTATTTTTTATAATATGAAAGAAGATTTTCAAAATATAAATTTTTATATTCTTATCACTGTGCCTGTCTGTTATCATTTTTATTGTTTTAGTCATCTGTATAATTGATAACTTTTGCGAAACTGATCGGATTGAATTGTCCCGTAGTACACATTTTAGGGTAATAAAAAGAGAGTTCGTTAACCAGAATAAAATTTTTTTAACCTTAATAATACAAAAAGTAAGTTAAAAAACAACAAAAGTTGTTTAACCAAAAAAGATCTACAAATTTGTTATTAATTAATTTTTGATATAAAGTGTAGTTCCTTTAATTGTAATAAATTACATTAATAATACAAAAAATAAAATTTTTGGAAAAACGGCAACAAAGATGCAATGACATTTTATGTGACACAAACATTTCACCTAAATTATATCTAAAAATGTGCTTAAAATTATATGAGGATTGTCATAATTTTGCCGAAAAATAAAAATCGCGAATGTTGAAAAGTGCAGAAAATAAAATAACCAAACTAGAAAGTTTTCGAAATCAAAATTTACCCACAAATTTCGAAATTTAAACTTCACGAAATTAGTAAATTTTGGATATTAGCAAATTCCCGCAATTTTCAAATTTCGAAAATTAAATATATTCAACAAAAATATTTTTGTATTTAATATTTTTTACATCAGGTAAAATAATATTTATTAAGCATTTAAATGTCAAAATTGCACATATACGTGTAGAATATACTGTTATATTATCCGATTAAAATATTTATCTATATTATAAAAAGATCTTTCCGCTGTTGCGCCCATGGCGCTGTATTAGAAATCAACAATATTTTTAGGAAAGATAGTGCAATATTGTATTAAATAATCGTATAGTGATATAACCAAAAACATAGACCAAACTCATATGTACGTTTTTGGCAAAGATAATACAATACTGTACTAAATACATTACCCTAAATGAAAACATATCCCAATTCTGTTTATTTTTTTGTAAAAAATACAATATTGTACTAAATATATTACCCTAACTAAAAACATATCCCAATTATGCAGTGGATGTTCAAGAAATTACTGAATTTAGATATTTAACTCTCTATGTTGCTTTCGCATCGATTAATTAGGGTTTTACCTAACAATAACATAGTTTATTCATATCTTCCATTGAAATTAAATTTTGAATAAAATGGGTTGGGGTTTTAATTATTAAATAAAAAATAAAGAAAAAATAAAATTATGTTGGGTTTGCGGTGACCACGTCTTTTGTTGCAAACAAATAGAAGAGAGAGTACGACAATAAACGGGCTCAAATTATGAAGAAATATGGCTACCCATTAAATACCGTATCTCCCCCGTACCCCTCCCGAGAATGTTCAATCGTGAAGGCAGATAAGTCACCACAGCTCTTTCTAAAGCTTGGGGTGAAGGGAACCATGAATCTTGAAGCTGGTGAAGTTTTTACGGCAACTCGAACAAAGTCCGAACTTTCACAACAACAATACAACAATATAACACAAATAAGTCATTATTATATTTATATTAACAGAAACTTTAAATATTTATCTTTCATTATGAATTTCAAAAAATTATTATGTTAAATAAATGGCGAGGCCTGACTGGGTCTACTGATACTATACTAAATATTTCGCCCTAACTAAAAACATGACTCAATTTTATAGATGTTTTTGGATAAGACAGTACAATATTGTACTAAATATAATACTCTAATGAAAAACATTGATATCATGTGTAAAATAACCGCGAGAGTATAAAATTATACCTATGATAACGGCTATTGGTCATGGCCTCGTTCAGCCCTGGGTAAAAATATAGACCTAAATTTTAGCAAATTTATGTTTATTTTTCTGAAAAGGGGGGCTGGCAAACGCGCAAGGGGCCAGCCCGCTAGATAAAAATTTCTTCTCTTTTCCGAAACTTGAATTTGTTATTCTGTTTTGTTTCATTTTACTTCTTACTTAACCCGGCAACAGTAAAAATTTACAATAAGGAGACAATCGCAGTGTTATAAAGTTGCAAAACTACTGAAAAATATTGGATTTATATGTTCCGCAATTGTCCATAATATAACGAAATCGCAACGGAATTTTCGTAAATTTACCTTAAATTGTGAAAAAGTATCGTAACTTTCTGTCATATGTAACAGCATAAAACTTGAGGTAATTCAAACGTAAAACTTTGTTGTTAAACGCTTCGGGATTTTCGGATACATTATATAAAAAAAGCAATTGTACCTACAAATTACGAGATTTTTAACTAAATTTTTCTAAAATAATATTGATTTTACGAAACTATTAACTTAATTTCTCTAAATTTATCTTAATTTTCCGAAATTCATCATCTGGATTATACAGGGTGGGCCAATTTAATGTATCCACCCCAAAATCTCCGGAAATAAGCAGTATACAAAACAATTGTTTGAACAAAAGTTGCTCAGGACAATGGGTGCCATTTTTCTACAAAATCGGTTTTGACCTTCAGATAAATTTTTAAGGTTATTTGAAGGTCAAATTGATTTTTTTAAATTGAAACCCCTATTTTTGATATTAGATTCTGAAAGAGCGGGAAATTTTACGTCCGAAATTATAATTAGAGGTAACTTTCACGAGGTCAAATAAAGGTTAAATGGAGGTCAAATTTAAAAAATCACGCGGAACATGGTTTTTTTGTTTTTTTTTAAACGTTTGGGCAACACAAAGCTCGGGTGGATTTGGGATCAATAGAGTTGATCACCTTGATCTTGAGGCCAACTTGGAAGGTCATTCGAAGGTCAAAACGTTTGTTTTCTTCAACTAATACACCCGAAACCAAACCCACAGACTCACAAGCTATAAACCAACAAACTCCACACTTTGACCTTCGAATGACCTTCCAAGTTGGCCTCAAGGTCAAGGCGATAAAAGTCGTTGGTCCCAAATTTACCCCAGATTTGTGTTGCCCAAACGTGTTAAAAAAATAAAACAAACAAATAATATTCTGCATGATTTTTGAAATTTGACCTGCATTTAACCTTTATTTGAGATCGTGAAAATTGAGTCTAACTATCATTTCGGACGTAAAATTTCCCGCTCTTTTAGAATCTAATCCTAGAAATAGGGTTTCCATTAAAAAAAAAAGTGACCTTCAAATAACCTTGAAAATTTATCTCAAGGTCAAAACTGATTTTGTAGAAAGATGGCACCCATTGTCCTGAGCAACTTTTGTCTAAAAATTTTTTTGTATACTGCTTATTTCCGGAGATTTTGGGGTCTTTACATTTAAATGGCCCACCCTGTACCAAAAAAAGAAAATACGGTTTGTTTAAAAGTAATGAAAATTTACAAAAAATTAAAATTTCAAAAATGTTAAATTAACAAAAAATACGTAAAACTACAGATCATATTTATTAACCAAATTAGTGCATTCCCGTTTTAGTTTCTTAAAAACATAAAACTAAGAATGTCTGAAAAAAGAATTTATATTCAGAGAAATTGATTTTATATTATCAAAAGGACGTTTTTTACGTAGAAATAGTTCAGCGAGGACAAAAATCACAGGATATTTCTTTCATATTAGTATGAGTCTAAAAAACCAAAAAAATCAGAGTTGCCCTTTTTGAGAAAATTTGCTTTTTAGTTTTTCCGAAGAATGTACGCAATTTGGAAAATTATAAAATATTTTTTTAACCCTAAGTTCGTGAAAAATTTTTTTTTCCTAAAAAGCAAAAAGTATGTGTCTTATATTTTCCTTTGGAAAATAATATATTTCAGTCCCAGATAACTCCATGGAATCATTAGGACCAGACGCCAGGCGTAAAAAAATTAAATTCTACTTTTGCGCATCGTTCATTAAATTCGCGAGTTTTTCATAGTAGTCATCTTCTTTTGTTAATACTGCGTTTACGACGTAGAGATGACCTAGTTGATGAGGTCGCAGGTGACGACTCTTGAGCCAAGAATACCAAGGGTTGTCCAAAAGGTCTCGTAACGGAAGTGGATCCTCCGCTTCCGCTTCCTAACCAATAGAATTTGACATTTTTTAAATATTTTTTTCAAACTTCTCATCTCTTCAACCAAAATTTAATTTTCTGCATCAGCTCAAGGGAATGTTAGATTCATTCGCAGTGCCCTTGTCAACTTCGGTTAGTCAAAGCCAAAAAAGGTTATTGCAAATTTTAATTCCATGATTGTTGCGTCAGAAGCTCAGGGTATGAAAGTCGGATGAAGTGAATATATGGACAATACAGCTTTAATAGAAACGATCACGAGAGCTTTGTATAAAATTTCTTCATTCAGATTTTCTATTAAAATTCTTCATTAAAATATTCTTTCATTTGATATATTATACAAAAGTAATTACATTTTTCAAACTCGTTTTAATTAATTCCAGAAATAAAGTATTATTAAGTCCTCATTTTTATTTAGTGACGCGGAGAGATTTATTTTTAGAGAACTTGATTTAATTTTCCTTCTCACCTTGCTTTTATTTCTATCTAGCTTAGTAAATCTGTATTTTCATTTTTAATGAGGGAAAAAATAGGAGATTCACAACTTGGTTCAAGTTCTGGTTTTCATAAAGTGAACACGAATAATGAGAAAAATGACCTTGGATTATGTTCACGATATTTTAATTGATCTACATAAGGGGCAGACACTTTATCTGAGAAGTAATAAATTGGATCGTATCTCAGAATCTGGATTGCAAAGTTATATTGCCGAGAGTTAACAGTATTTTTTTAATTTTCTTGAAAAAGGGTGCTTTTAAACTTTCATCTACAATTTATGACTTTCTTGATTACTGTAAGCAAGATTTCTACATTTTCATTAAGTTAAAATTGCTACTCTACAAATAATTGAAAGCAATGTTTTATTAAAACGTGATTTTTTTGGAGATGAAAAATACTTTTTTGGCACAAGAAATTTTTAGTTTCAAAATTCATTATGAAGTGATCCAAATTTGGGATCAGCGATAATACAAAATTAAAAGCACTCTTTTCAGTAACCTTGGCCACATATTGGGGGGATCGAAACGGAAACAGTCAGGGCCGCCTGAACCGTTTAGAAGCGGAATACACACTATTGCGCAATATACGTGAGTGAGTACTCGCGCACTGCGCCATTCCGCTGCGCTGCTGGTATTTTTTATGCACGAGTGGCAACCGTCTCTCGCCCCGCGAGCTGTGAAACTGCGTGGGCCAACAGTTCTAGGAAGGCCGAGACCGGGGGGACAGAAACCGAGAGTTTGGTGTATATTTGTTTTTTAACTACATTACAACAAAAATATAGAATTTTTGTCTTTGCTTTTCTTTCGTATCTAGCTTTGTTATGCTATTTTGAAAAAATACAAGTCTACTTCTAGACTTTTTTTTACGTATCTCCGTGTTTTGACGTAATATTGGAATTTTTCTATTTTTAAATAGGAATCTCGTTTCATTTTTCGTAAATTCCTTTAGCTCAAAACTAAAAATTTGATGCAAAGGGGATACGTCGCACAGCTATGTGACCAGAGTCTAATTTTAGAAAATTCGTTGTTCCTGAGGTAGTTGAAATCAATAATCTGATTTTAGAGCACCTTATGTTCAAAGGATACTTCAGTTAATAATACCGAATGCATTCGCTATTTACATTCCTTATTTCAAGGTGAAATTTTAGCACTGACATGTTTATGATTGTTAAGGGAGCGTTCACATATTACGTAACGCATTTTCCTGCCAGTTTTGACCCCCCCCCACTTCTACGTAACGCCTTTTCTATAGTAAATGTATGTAACTTTAATATAGGCGCTGCGCTGTAGCAGACCCCCTCCCCTCTTATGCGCGTTACGTAATATGTGAACGCTCCCTAACTAGTTGTCTATGAATATTAATTATAGATACTTTTCTAACAGCTCTGGGACAGAATATAAATAAACAGAAACTTATAGGGTTTAAATATAGTAAATACATTACTCTGATTATGTTCTGAATAGACAAATAGTTTTATGTCCTAGATCTGTTTAAAAATTCAGATAAATTATGGGCATTACGAATCTGAAAAATTAAAGCACAACAATGATCCGAGTCATTTCCCAAAAGGTCTCTTAAGGTAAAAAGAAGGTCACTTCTCATTTACGCCACATTATTCAGTTTCTGAATCAACAAGGTACATTAAATTATACTTTGTGCATTGAAAAGTTTTATACATTTTACAGTCTGTATTTTGTTATAAATTTAGAAGCACGTAAATTCTACTTTCCCCAAGGGAGCCGTTCGCTTCTGAATTTATGAACCGGAAATAATAACGTATATCGTAACGAAAAAAAAAAATAAAATAAACTTATGCTCGATTAAAATTTTAGGTCAACAATGGTAGATCACGATTTCCAGTTTTCATGGATTTGCTGAATTCTTAAAGCGGACTTTTTTCTTCTAGTGAGGAAATTACCGCTTTTTGTTTTTAAGACCATCAACAAAATTATTCACGAAGAAAAAGTGTAATGTTACGATCAAGTTTAAAAATGGATTCTTAGAGAACAGAAATTTTTTGTTTCTCTGTTCATCTTCATGACCATACCTATATCATTTTAAAAATTTGGTTGATAAAATCAAGAAATTTTTCGTCAAAACTTTTTTTCATATCAAAAATATTATTTTCTCGCGTATCCTGGTTACGTGTAGCACACTGCTCTCGACAGAATTGCTAATAACCTAGGTAGTGTTATGGCTTTATTTTAAAATCTGAACGCTTTTTAATTGTTTTAAATGTTTAGTGAATTGAAAAATGAGAAAACATGGCGTAAAATAAAAATGCGACCTTTGGTTAAGGATTGGCGTTGGTCTTACCAGAGGTGGACGAGGAACAGGGTTGGGAAGAGGTCCTCGCTGACGAAGGTGCTGCACCGGAAGGATCTGCTGTGGGAGGCGTAGGTGGTGAATTTGCTGAATTTCCACGAATCTCGCCAGCCTGCTTCAGCACCTGGTATATGGCATCCACGCCTGCCCGAAAGCACGAAATGGAAAGCACACAAGCATTTCATTACGAGAAAGGTGGTTGTTTTCAATTTTTTAATCATTTAGTGTTTTATTTGACCGCATACTCTTCTAGTAATAGGTCATTACAAGGATCGTGATAAGAGTCGTTTAACTACCGTTTAGATCAGGCTGCAGCGCTCAGAGTTTATAACTCGAAAGTCATGGTTCAATTCCTGCTGCAAGCATTTCTCGATAATATTCTTTTACTGCAATTGAATATTAAATTTATTTAAATAAAGGCAAAATATTCATAGATAACCATTTTTTATATGAAAAAATTAGTTTGATCGACATTTATTAGTTCCGAAGCGAATATTTCAAGGATTAGTCAGTGCCACGAGATCCTGAAAAATTTTGATTCCTTATGAATTTTTCATTAAACACCATATTTCAAAATAATAATATTCATATTACTGTTTCCTTATATTTATCGAGAATGGTCAAAAAGCGACTCTTATTACTTTAGCATATTAAGAGTTTGATAATTATCCATTTTTAGAGGAGTATGGATCCAAACAAAATTCCAAATGTTGTAGATTCCCTTATCAAATATAAAAAAAATTGCGATCCTTTTAACTAAATATGTAGAAAAATATAGGTTTGTAAAGAAATCCTGGGATTAGAAGAGCAGATCGTAAAACAATAAGTTTTTAGAAGAAAAGTATTAGCTGAAAATAAATATGACTTTATTTCAAAATATCAAGTTAAAATATTTTGAAATCCCATTAAAACTTCGATAGCTCTTTAGCGTTGAATAGAAACTGAGAAAATATCAAGGGATTATAGATGATATAAATAATTTCAAGGTCAAAATATTTGAGGATCATATAGTTTTAGTAGATTTCAAAAATTTCCTTCACATACTAGACTTAAGGAGGAACAAGCACAACTTCGAACTTAAAATAATATCTGAAAAAAAGTTGTAAATGCTTTCATATAAAATACAAAAAAGGGTTAGATATTACTAATTTCGCGGGAATATAATAATACTATTTATATTGCGCTTATAATTGCAAATGACGTTAATTTTTAAAAAACATGAGATTTTTCTTTGTACCAACACACAAATTTTCATACGTAACTTATACTATAAGTTCAATTCCAATAAACAAAAAATAATTTTCCACTATTAGAAGGTCATAAGCATGACTGCTGAAGTTTTTATTGGCGAGACAAAATATATTTAAGTTTGGCCACTAAACGGAATTCTGAAGCAATTCGACTTCATTATGGGTTTACTTGTTGATACCCCTGTTCTGCCGTCCAAACTAAAAATGTAAGTGCTCTATGAGTTGAACAGAGATATTGAAGAAAAACCGTTTGCGCTAAGCAGCGTGTTCGGCCACTTTTGTCAGACAAAAGATTTGCAAAGTACTTTGCTTACATTCTTCCCTTGTATTTCGTGACCACAAAGCACTTTCCATACATTTTTATATTGTATTTGGTCAATTTTGCTCAATATTCGGAATTTTAAACATTAATTTTTTTATCATAAACAATTAAAAATTATAATGTTCCATGATAGTTAGACGCAGCTTACTCCCACGATTCCACTGATATAAAAACCCCAATTTTCAGAAAAATGTCGCTTGACTATGTTTTTCCGTTGTAGGGCAGTGTTGGCATTCAGAATATCCAATGAGTTGTTTTCCCACCAAATTGGAGGTATGTTAAGCTGGCACAACACTATTGAGGTATCGAGATGAAACCTTTTTCATAATTTAGGGCTCATTTAGGG